>CAEGAE010097949.1:0-26743 GCA_903067095.1 Girardinus metallicus
TTGAAACAAAGAAATCCCTGTTCTTTATGTAAGATTCAAACCAGTTGAGCACTGGACCGGAGAGTCCGACCCAACTCTCCAGTCGATTCAGTAAGATGTCATGGTCAACAGTGTCAAAAGCTGCACTGAGGTCCAACAGAACCAGCACTGTGGTTCTCCCACAGTCCGTATTTATATGGATATCATTGAACACTTTTACAAGGGCAGTCTCAGTACTGTGGTGAGCACGAAAACCAGACTGGAAGGAGTCAAAGCAGTTGGTTATAGTTTAAACACAGCTTTTTCAATACTTATACACTCACCCACTCACAAACATACACACACATTGATTCACAAACATACATACACAAATAATCCAAGTTTTTGAAGGTCATACAAATGCAGGTTACTATTCCACCAATGTAACCAGTCTACTTGCCAGAGGTACACAATCAGGATTTCATCTTTACATCTTTTTTAAAGAGCAAAACTGCTTTGGGACATGTCGGCCAAAACAACCCACCAATGACTGAAATGCCAAGACAGATCACGTGAGAAAAGGAAAACTAAACAAAAAACTAATAACTCTAAATATAACCAGTTAAAAATTATCCATATTTTTCTTTTTACATATATGTTGTCTAAAATGTCCTGCGGATGTAATGGTTTTGTGAAATTTGAAGCATTACCTTCGCTATCAATCTCAATCTTAAAATAACAAATAAAAATGAACAACTAAAAAAATGTATTAAGGAATATCACAGTTACAAAAATGAATCTAATCAGCAGTTTAATGCAATACGATAAATAATTTTAAGTGACAATGTAGATTTCACTCAACAGGTAAAAATAAATAATGTAAATGTTAAAAATAATTGATTATTGATTATTATTATATAACTTAGATTATTTTTTATTTGTTCACTTTTTAACCTCTTTCTGTTCTGCCATGGATCTGGCACATCGTCCTTCTTTAAATAACTGACACAGAAATTACTACAAGTGAAACTACTCTAAACACCAAAGTGTTTAGAGTAGTACACAGTCCACATTTCACTAGTATAAATATGTAAGCATTTTCTTGAGCAGGATAGCTCAAGAAAATTTTCTCATAGAGAAAATTAGTACAGAGTGCATGCCAAGTTAATTGGATTACAATGTACATTTTCCAATGAATGTGTGTGTGTGTCCATCATGAACTGCGTGTGTGCTAATTAGATTACATTGGCCTCTGAGATGGCACCCTCATAAACAGAGCAAATTAAAATTCTGTTTTAGAATCAGCCAAGAAAATGAGCGTGGAGACATAGGGGGAAAGCTCACTTGTCCACTTCCCTTTTCTGTCCTCTGTGTTGTGTTGGTTTCCATTCATTGCAGTACATGAAAGCTTTCTACTTAAGCTGAACTCCAGCCTCCATAGCCTCCCCATCTACTACCACAGCCTCTATGTGCAGTGGTCATTGTTAAAAGATTATAAGAGGTGCATAACAAGCCCAAATGCTAAATGTTTCACAAGAAAATATAATTATCATTCATTTTAATCTGTTGCTAAGAATGAAAAATTTACCAAATGTAAAGTTCTTGTGTCTAAGCAAATAAGCAGCATTTCATCAGAGATTATTGTTTTATAAACAATAATGTTACTTGTTATTAATTTGGTGTTAAGATATTAGCTTTTTTTTCTGGTAACGAACTGCCACAAAGTATAAATAGATTTTAACTTTTGTGTTGAATGTCTGTTTTATAATATATTTACCACCAATGATAAAAAACCCAACACATTTTCACTTTTCTGCAAAATTCACCAACTGCACAGTTCTTAAGTAGTATAAAATAAGAATCATTTCAAAAGAGCAGAGGAAATCTTATGTTTTTTGAACAATAACAATATTTGTTGTTAATCTGTTGCTAAGAGATGAGCATGTTTTCTGGTAACCAAGTGTCACGAAGTAAACATCTGACTTTTACTTTTGCAAAAGTAACAATCAGAAGACAGTAATATTACCACAAACATTAACAGGCAATGTCCTCCATTAGCGCACTGGCCACATTAACACTAGCCTTTTCCCTAAAATATGCTTATTAGATATTTTATTTTTATTTATTAACCATATTTAGCATATTGAATGGAGGATGTCAATGTAAGACAACATGCTAGTGTTGGAATATTTAGCTTAATATGCTAGTTTTAATGTTACCTTTAACTCTGATTATATGTTTAAAATATTAGACAAAAATTAACATTGTTTTAAATAGGCTAGAATTTAGGTTAAAACTATGCTCAGGCTTCAATTAATATAATCTGATCAGTGGGATATTTTTCGTTAACATACCAGTATGGAATTATTAAAAGTAATCTAATCGGTAGTTTTCTATGTTTAAAATATAGTGTGCAAACTCATATCTACTGGGTCAGCTTTTGTGTGACCTCATGGTTCTCCCCAGGGAGGGTGATAAATGGGCCTCCTTACGGGTAAGGAAAACACTCTGGTCTTGTAGTCAAACCTGAGTTTTCTTCCTGTGTTTAGATTATCGTTTAGGTGAAGAGTCATAAAACTCTCTGTCTTACTCAGGCATTTAAAGAAAAGTTGTAAATCTTCCTCCTCTCCGCTAGAGGCACACCCCTAATTTACATACAGCCCAGAGGAGCCCATCCCCTCCTGATCAAAAGAGGGCGCCAGGAAATGGGAAAGCAGAACTGTTCTCTAGAGGCTGTGCGCCTCTGTAATGTTTGTTGTTCCTGTAATCGTGTGTATTTGTCTCTGTCTAGGGATAATTGTGATTTTCTAGGATGTGTTTTAATAAATGTTGTTATGATTTTACTGGAACAGTGATCGTTGTGTTGTCTTTGTGGTTTTGCAATTAGACGTGACATCATGGACCCGGGGAATGAGGAAAGAACTTTTTTTACTCCTAACACTAGTCACACCCCACATGTCACTGACAGCATTTAGGCTAACATTAGCATTTTGGCTAATTTTAGCATATAAACTAATTTTAACCTACTGAATATATTAGCTGTGTCCGAATTTAGGGTCTGCATCCTTCAAAGGACGGGTTTGAAGGACGGTTACATCATAGCGTAGCGACAAGGCATGTCTGAATTGGAAGACTCCTTCAAATGCGTCCTTCTTTTCCCGAGATTTTAAGGATGGGTTGGGTGTAACCTTAACTGCTCACCATATCCCATAATTCATTGCGGGTTGGAATTATCAACAATGGCTTCAGAAAGTGATGAAAGCTGTAAGTAAATTTGTATCTATTACATTTTAATTGACATTAAACTTACTCAAAAAAATTTTAGGCGAGAATGTACCAGTTTAAGTGTAAAATATATGTTCAGTTTATCAAAAGTTTCTCTCTCTGTTACCGTTACATTACTAGCCAACTCAGCTTGACATTTATCATTTGGCATGGCGATTGAGGAAACACATGACTCACGTTTGTTTTGAATTTCCAATTGTTTTGAAAATCCAATTGGCTTTTCACTGATGAATGCAAGACAAACACAGATATAATTAGGCGCGGTTAATGTATGTTGAAAGTCATTTACACTGAAAACTCCAAAATTAACCTCAGTGACCTATTCCTGGAAAACTTTTGACAAAAAAAAAAAACAAAACAAAAAAAAACTAAAATGCCCCCATAAAAACAGGAAGTCTTTAAGTCTGTTAAGGCAAGATCAGAGACATGGATAGATTGCTGCAAACGTGTGACTTTTCTTCTTCTGGATGGCAAGCGAAGCATCACACAGGGTGGCCTGCAGAGGGTTGTGACGCTTTCATCCACTGTCCACTCCTTCGTCCAAGTGGGTTTACGGGGCTGGCTCAATCGACGACTGCTGCATCACTACATTGTAATCAAAGTGATGCAAAATCAGGTAATGGTTCACATGAAATTAGTATTACAATGTCATGCTGGTAATACTTTGGTGCAGAGAGGTTTAAATATATTAAAAATAATTATATTTACTCGCCTGCAAGTAGGTCTGGTGGAATATCCTCCAAAGCAGACACCTCGGCAGAAAGTTGGTCCCACTGACTGCCTCCAAACCAGCCTCCCCCTCATCCTCTTCCACAGCTTCTGCCTCATCCTCCAGTGCCATACTATCACCGGCACCGAGGCAGATGTCGTGAAGGATGGCGCATGCTGTTATGACCTGAAAACAGTGAGAGAATCAATACATTTATGTGTATGTGATGTGTGTGTGTATATATATATATATATATATATATATATATATATATATATATATATACACACAAACACACTGCACACACTGAAACACTACGCCAGTACTTATATGTGGTACAAGGTATTTCTTTTATATTCCTTTTAAAGTATTTCTTCCAATTGTAAGTGATTAAAGCAAGTAAAGCACTCCATAAGGTAAAAAATGAACGAAGAAATATTAAAACTTTAAAAGCTGTTAATTTAAATTACTAAAAGTGTACATTTCAGTCAAATGTAGAAATAAGGTTATTATTATACACACGTTAACAATAACCTTTAACGTTATAAGTTTAATATTAATAAACTGGTCCTTTTATTATCTACACAATGCATAGGATATAAATAGAAAAAAATAAATTTATTTTACCTGAACGCTTTCTGTCAACCGGAGATATAAAACATATCTGCGCCGACGAAACAACATCATTAACTGTTCAAATATTTTATGGGTGGACAGAAACAGCAGATCACATGTTCTCCATCGCTTCAGTTCAGTGCACCTCCAAATGTGATTTCAACGCCGTCATGGTTGCTAGGAGACATAAGTTACACTGAGGTGGGGGCGGGGCTAGACCTGTCCGATTTCACAGATTTTTTTCTTCCGGTCTTAGTTTATTCATGGTCTGCGAAGGACCCGTCCTATGTAGACCAGTCCTTCGAAGGATGCAGACTCTGAATTCGGACACAGCTATTAAGTCCATGTTACTCAACATGCTTGTGATTCTCCACATGCTACTGAGTACATTGTAGCTTACTTTAGCATTGATGCTAATTTTTAGCATCAGAACACTGGGTTCCAACTGATAGGCACACTTTGGCAGGCCCCATTTAAATTTTATCTGAAATTTTCTATTTTCTTACTAATATTTGAAAGAGAGATACAGATGATTATGCTAGTTCACACACAGGAAGACACAGCAACACTTATTTTCTAGTTGTTTGTAATTTCTGCAAAGGCAGACAAAAGGCAGTCAAGATGGAGCTTAAAAGAATAGAAGCTCTGAAAACAAATATTGCTTACACAAGAGGTTTTGAAATCGCCTGTCTTAGCAATATGAGCTTCTAATACTCTGTTAGGCCCTGAAGAGCTGCCTCCTCTTTTAAACCAGCGTGTGTCCACCTTCTGCAAGAAGCAAGTTTAACAGGTTAAGAAAAAAAGAAACACAGGCTAAGACATATGTGCAGAATTAAGCTAATTCTTCCCTTAAAGCTGTATGCCTTTTATAGTATACTCTCAGTGAATTGTCCTGCAAAACCATAGTTTTGATGTTACAAGAAGCTACTACTTGCACACAAGAGATAATCGGTAAGATCCAAGTGACAAGTAAAATGAAACAAAGGCCAAGCTAGTGGAGATATACATCTCATTATGCATATCACATGGATTTACAGAAAGCTTTTCTAAGTAGGAGAAAATGCTTCTACACACACATTTTTTTTTCCTTCTCTGCTTCAGGCTCAGAATGGAAGACAGTTAAAAACTTGAAAGTTTGATCTATTTTCTGTTTGAACATGTTCTACTTAATTGTTACCATGTTATGCCATGTTATTTTTAAAGCACTTCAAGAACAAGTACAGCAGCTGACCAAAATGCTGTACAAAAAAATGAGAGAGAACAAGAATAGATCACTAAAACAGCTGATAGTTACCACGTAGCTATATAAAATTTAAAATATAAGAGGAGCCTAAGTTATCAAAACTGCAAATTCTCTCTCTCTTCCCTGACATAAACACTTTTTCTCAGGATATACAGTTCTGGAAAAAAAATAAGAAACCACTTAAAATTGTCAGTTTCTCTGATTTTACTTTTTATAGGTATATATTTAAGTAATATTAACATAGTTGTTTTATTCTATGAGCTACTGGCAACATGTCTGAAATTCCAAGCAAAAAATTTGGTATTTATTTGCAGAAAATGAGAAATGGTCAAAATATCTAAAAAAATACAGTGCTTTCAGACCTCAATAATTCAAAGGAAACAAATTCATATTCACTTAGAAACAACAATACTAACTTTGTAACTCAGGGAGAGTTCAGAAATTAATATTTGGTGGAATAACCAGGAGGTTTTCAATGGGGTTCAGTGCAGTGGTCTCTTATTTTTTTCCAGTGCTGTAGGTTTCACACCGATTCCATAATTTAGTCACTTGCAGAGGAGGATATAATGTGAAAAACACAAAACTTGCTTTTGTTTAAAAAGAGTCTTTTAGATGCAAAAAAAAATGCAAAGTCTTACGATAGTTCTAGTTTTTCAGTGATGTGTTCTTCATTGAAGAACAGATCAGCGAATAAGAAAGTAACCACATCAAGCATTGCCATATGGATTTTTGGATGCCCTTTTGAATGCAATGTTTGCTTTTCAACTTAAAACTGGACTTCAACGATTCTTTTCATGAACTTCTGGATGATTAACCTGTTAAATACCGCTCCCTCCCGAATCACACAAATATCTGTGATACGTCCTGCTAACGTACGTATGACCACCTTGTGCCAGATTGTTTTTCACACCGCAAGACTGGTCTCCTGATTCCTCTGCAGATTCCCTTCACTCCTATTGCAGCGTAGACACAAGAACTATATCTCCACACCAGCAGCATGGCTAATGTCCTGCTAAATCATAGAGAATATTAGTTCATGCGACAGGGTGAGCCTGGTGACACATGGCATGTCCTGACTTATTAGCAAGCCCATCAGCACTGCCGCTGCTACCCCATAGCAGACGATTTGTACTAATTTGTGCTGTAGGCAAGATATTAGGGCGGTGAATTGGGTATAAATTGTTAATATGTTCAGATGAATTAACATAGCATTACCACTCAACCATTAACCTGAAGCAGTGTGTGTGAGGGCTTTAAACCCTGTGTTCATTTTTTTCTTGCTGACTAATGGTGTCTTTTCAGGAGCACACCTCCATTTCCTCCCTCATCTGTATTTCCACGTTATTGTCTCCTCACCCTCCCACTTCGCCTCACAGGTTGGAAGTCTGTAGAGTACAGGAGTATTTGCATCCTTTTTTCACACTCCAGTTGCCTTTTTTTTCTCTTTACATTGTTGTTAGCCATAAGCTATTTTTGTCACTTTCATACTGGTGTCTCCTTTCTTTCTCTGCTCCCTCCAGCTTGTCCTTCTGTGTAATACTGGCAGATCAGCAGAGAAAGAAACGCATGATTGTATTGAGTCCAAACACCCCCTCCTGGGTTTTTCTCTTTGTCAGTCAGGGAACAGAGATGGATCTATACCACAGCAGCTTTGTTGATGAGGATTTCATTCTGTCTGAATTCTGCCCCCGTCACAGGAATAAAGATGGACACTCGTAAACGTCAAGCTGTGTATTTCACTTTCAGTTTATACGTGCACGTGTGTGCAAGAGCGCAGAAACTGAGTTATGATTGTTGGGTATACGGCTCTGAAGCAGCGTCATTTCACAGATCGTGAGAAATGGCTTGCTATCAGCCTATTTACTTTCACCGAGAAGACTGGACAATCCCATAATTTGCAGCATACCCTGCCCAAAGTCAAAGCACATAATGCTGCATGTCTCCTGAATCCAAGATTACGGATTGTTGCATTGCTTTTAGAACTTAAGTTTTAGGGATAATACTGCAAGTCATCACTCAAAGTAGTGCAGCAACAAGCAAGTTCAACATGACAAACATCTAGATCAGAAACAAAATTTAGCCGACATTAGATACTAAGCTTCTACTTGCCCCTCATACTACCAATACATTTTCATTTCTTCAACTCTCACTTTTATTTTAAATCTCCAAATAAATCATTTCATACCTATGCAATTAAACAGTGGCATACAAATGTTTTGCATTATGACTAAGTGTTTTTATGTGTTGTTCAGATAAAAGTCTGAAAAAAGGTCTAATCTTGTGTAGTTAAATTCAATGTGGCATTGAATTGAACTAATAACACATTAGTTAAATTCTTTTGCTTTCGATTTATTTTTCTTCTGATCCCTAAAGAGGGTCTTACTTAACCAAAATAACTAAGTAACTTCTTGCTGGTAGATTTTTTTAGTCATGTAACCGCATTTTGTCCCAGTAGACTAGACCAGTAAACTCTAAAAAGAAAATATTATAAATTTTAGTTAGATAAATTGAGTATGAAATTGCCTCAATTATAGAATAAAACAGAAATAAACTTTGTTGTCCCTCAGTGGAAAATTCAAGGTGTACTAGCAGTGAAGTGAAACATAAGTTCACATTAAGGTAAAATGATATATATATAAAAAAACTGCCCAATAAGCAAGCATAAGCAAAAAAAAAAAAAAAAAAAAAAACTTTTGTTTTCAAAAATAGCATACTTTTGTTTTCAAAAATAGCATACTCAAAAATAGCATTCTACTCAGTTGCAATAAATTTGCAACTGAGTAGAACAATTACTTCAGTAATTATGGGCTTACTTGTACGCATAAAAATAAACTCTAAATCATAAAGTAATGTGCAATTTACTTTAGGTAAATTATTTTATACCAACCAAAAAAAGAAAAGATATTCCAAGGACATTTGGTTTCTTAGCTTAGAAGCAAACCAGCAGAAAGAAATAAAATAGATGTTTTAGATTTATGCCAAAATAAATAAATAAATAAAATACCTGCAGAAGATCCAGATTTTAATACATAATTTACACTTTTTGGGTCAACACTTTCTTTTGAGTACTTTTTAAAGACCAAGCATCCAGAAAACTAATTTGAGTTCCTTTTGCTGCAAATGTTTTTTTTTTTTTTTATCCTCCTTTCACAAAGAAACTACCTGACATTATAATGATTGCCCTTGACACCTTGACAGCTTCACAAACACATCTGAAGCTTCATTCAAATTATTCTGGAACATAATGACACAATGGGTGTCTCGAATGAAAGTGTTTTATTCATAATTCAAACACTTCCATTGGCTGTCGGACATTGACAGGTCATTTGATGAGCTCTGTGATTGGTGCGTGGAGCTCATCTGCTCCAAACGCTTCCCTTCTGTTGTGTCAGCACTTTCTCTCAAACCGCATTCATCAGGACAGATCATTACATCCCTCCTCTCCTTGGGTCTCTTGCTTCTTTCTGTCTCTCATCCTATCCCTCACTACGAAATGAAAGGGAAACCCTGGTGTGTATGAGCCAGGCTCGCAGCAGAGCCAGAGGTGGAAAGATGAGAGGAGTGAGAGAGAGGAGAGATGAAGGCAAAGAAAAGGGAATAGAAAAGACAGGCAGATGAGAAAAAGCACAGCCTGCACAGACTGTAAATGCTGTGAGGGACAGAGAGAGTTTGTGTTGGAGGGCAGATTGGTCTCTGTTAGAACTCCATGGGGAAGAAATTGAAGAACCAGCAGTGCTGGGTTATTAATGCAATGAAATTAAAGCCTATAGACATACCTTGTCCTGCAGACACACTAGGTGAGTTCTTTTTAAAGAGGATGAAAGGGCTGCATTTCATACGCAACACATTTTTTATTTATTTATTTATTATACAAAACGAAAAATAATGAAGTAAATTCACACAGCATATATGTCCACTTAATCCTTGAGAGAGGCAGTTGCCCATTCAGTGGTCAAAGAGTGGGACACGGGATGCATGTCCATGTGATGGATATTTCACCAGTCCATCACATGAACAATGCCACACAGTGAGACCAATGTAGCCTGGTAAAAACCAGCCCCTTGTTCTATTGTCTCAAACTGTATTCCTCGAGAGCCAGAGTGCCGCAACTTTTAGACGTATCCCTTGTCCCAAACACTTGTCTGCATGTCTGCATTGTTTAAAGTACTGGAAATGCAAAGGTGTTCTTGTTGTCTGGGTGTTGTTCCGGTTCACTGTCAATGTTTGCCGGGTTGCAAAAAGAAAACCGATCAATTTTCTTAATGCCACTTCTTTTCTTGTTGTTGTGAGGAAATCATAATATCCTCAGTTAAAGAGTTTCAACTATTGACCACTTAGATACCTTTAGATAAACGTGGGTTGACCTTCCCTCCCATTGCGCATTGTTGAGCAGTGCCTGCAAACCTTTGCTAAAGAAAGTCAAACATTGCACAGGAGGAGTGACATTAACAACATTGGTCCCTGCTGGACTGCTGCTCTTTTATGGTTTATTAAGGCACTTTGCTAATGCAGCTCTCGGCAACAAAATTGACTTAAACTGTTCTTTTCTTGCTGTGAAAAGAATAAATCAGTCACATTACCGGGTGAGTTAAAGAACGGACAACTTTCACATTTTTATCGAAACAAAACTTCACAAACGTCATTTTCCATATAGCTCCATTCAGCTCTGGCAGGGGTCTAATTAGCTAGGGGAACTGAAAACACCTGAGTGGGTGAACAGGCCATTAAAAGGCCCTCAGTGTCGTCTGTACACCCACGCTGGTGTTTTCACCTACCTTTGCCAGAGGTAGCCACAGATCTTTCTCAGGACTGTGTGGGCACATGCAGACAGACACCTTCCTGACTCACCTTTTGTGTTTTAACGAGAAACATCTTTAATTTCGGCACAGCTCTGCCGATTCAGAGCAGGAGGCTAATCAGCAAAATAACTGCAAACACACCTGTGTGGGTGAACGCACAAGCTAGCACAAAAAAAAAAAAAAAAAATCATGCTTTATTTTACTGCACACCTTCTGTGTGTTCAGTTCTCTTACTTCACATCCACCTTTTTTTTGTTGAAGGGAATAATATTCCAGCCACTGCTGCAGAGCAAATATTCAGTATTTGCTTTTGGGCTGCTTGTATATTTCACCTCAAACACACCTGCGGAGACATTAAAGAGCTCAGCTGCAAAAACATTTCTGTAATGAGGAGTAGGGATCTTTATGCATATTTCATCATTTCCACAGATTAATTACAAACTGCATTGTAATATTTTCAGAGCAGTTGAAGGACCTGGGAAAATATTAGGATGTGAGAGAGCACATTGAAGAGCAGGGTATGTATTTCTCTTAATTTCTGCTTACTATCCATAGAAAAACGGTTTTAGAAGGCCACAGTAGTGTTTGGCACCTTGTTGGTGCAACATGACCTTTAACAGAGAAATCTTGTTGTTTTCCTTAGGCACAAAAAATAGTTTGTCTACAATTTAATTTTGTTTTTTAAAGGACATCCGTTGTTAAATTGCATTCAAATTCTGTAAGAGAAAAAACTTGAACTCTTAGTTAACATTCAGTACAATTATATACAAACTGACAGATAAATGTCAGCATACATGTTTTTAAGAAAAAGAGATTCTCAGAGGAGAGTAATAAAAAGACACAGCACAAAGACAAATATCTTATTTTGTGATATCTTGGGAAAGATGGAAAGGAGCTGCATCATGAATTTGTGGACAGGAGTGATACATCTTTTATATTGGGTGTAATACGTAACATGAAGAAATTTATGTTTTTGACATGCAACACTCATTGCAGATGTGCCTTAACCAAACTGGAATTAATATTTATTAAAAAAGGGCCTAATGGGTGTGCTGCAATGGTGCAGGGGTAAAGCACAACCCATGCATGGGGGCCTTAGTCCTAGATGCAGCTGTCACATGTTAGAGTCCCGGTCTTATGACATTTGCTGCATGTCTTCCTCCTCTCTTATTACTCATTTTCCTGCCTGACTACTCTCAAATAAAGCCCACTAGAGCCAATAAAACCTTAAAAGAAAAAAAAGAGGGCCTAATGAAGAACAGTTGGTAAGTAAATGTTTGCTAACGTTTTAGGAGTAGTGGTAAACACGAGAGTGAGGCAACGCTGAAGTCGCCCACTCATCCAGAGCATTTGAGTCATGAACAATTTCAAAGCTGCTAAGGGATCTTGAGAAACTTTATTTAACTTTAACCAAAAATCAGGACTCAAATTGGTTAAATTTTCGACTGAGCTAACACTAAGTTTCTCATTTATGTAACAAAAATAAAACAAATTCAGAATACAGTTCAACAGTTTTTTTTGTAGCCTTCATTCCTGATGCAATCTACAATACAATGCAGCTACAGCAAACAGTGACTGCTGCTGTGAGCCACTGACGCACTTACAGGTGGCCAGTCTGATAATATAATATAAATGTATTACCAGTTTTGCGTTTAGAAATCTAAAGCTTTTTATTATGGAAAAAAAAACAAAACAAACAATGTGCTTACATAAAAACCTAAACACCACTGCAGGACAAAGTAGGGCGTAAGAACGTTAAAGCAGAAGGTACCAATGAAGCTGTGATTTTTCTATTTAGGAGCAGTGGTAAACTCTATATAGTTTACCACTATATATGGTGTAAACCATATATAAGTCATCTCACATCCATTGTTAAGACTTTTGTCTGACTCAAGGATACACGGTCCTGTATTGATTCACTGCACATATAGCAAAGATGCAGTAGAAAGACACAAACATACACACGCACACAGGAAACAAAAAACAGAGCAACAGAAGGCCAGGAGGAGTGTCCTGTTGTTTCCAGACTATCTCTCTTAGAAATGAAAAATAACATGAGTTTCTATTAATCTGAACCAAAGTAAGCATAAAACACTCAGTGAGGGCTTGAGTGATTGGTGCTTTAATGCAGCCCACAGAGTATTTACAGTGGTGTTCTGCTAGGATTAGTTGTGTGAGAGGATTAGTGAAGCTGCATTACTGCTGTTTTATTTAACTCACAACAGCAAAAGACTAAAAATGAAAGCCTCTTAAACACATTTAGGCTACATGAGAGGCCTGCCCAAACATTTAGATAAATCCAATGTTTACTGCATCTTTAAAGGCTGGCACCGGAAGGAAATGTGCGGACACGCACATGCTTTTTTTCACACACTCAATTTCCTGTTTTAAATCTATAATCTATTTATCGTCTTAAAATTACCCCACTGCTGCACATGCGGTGCTTGGAAACTCCGTGGTCCTTTAGTATAGCCATTAATGTTGTTGAGAGTGCAGCATGTGCAGATAACAGGATCAACAAAGTGAGAAATTTACTGAAAGAGGATAGGATTAATACAAGTAGATTGGGGGAGGGCGGGGGCACAGAAAAAAAGACAGAATAAGGGAGATTTGCAGATGCAGCACAATAACGCTCTCTTTTTCTATCACACTCTCTTCCCTCGCATCAGCATTGATCACAGTGCATCAGTAAAGTAAAGAGCAACTCATCCATCAGTGCATGGCTCTGGAGCTGCTGTTAAGAATACTGAAACGATTTTCCATGGCAAGTCCTGTGCAAAATCACAATCAAATGTGCATAGTTTACAGCATCAGTATTAGCCTTACCCCATCCAGGCTGAAGGTCCTGCTCATCCAGGGCAGCGCATGGGATAACGTCAGTGCTTTATTGTTTTTACATCATTTTATTTACAATCACATGTAGCCAAGGGCACCAGAACATTTAGCCGTACATTAAGCTCCTCCAGATTATCCTTTTCAATTTGACAAATGTCTTTTGAATTAGTTTATTTCCAGTGCAGTCACCATAGTAAATCACTGCAATTTTATGTTCTCAAAATCCATTTATAGAGTACGTGTCCCTTCTTTCATGCCAATGAGTCACAGTGTGACACTTTGTAAAGAGTGAACAGGGCTTTGAAAGGCTGTGTCTTTCTACTTTTTCTTTTAATATATATATAAAAATGATTCTCCCACCCCCAGGGAAAAACAAACTAAAGATGTCCAAGGTAATTTTTTTCTATGATATAAGTGCTTTTCAAATCTGTATTATTATTTTTTTAACTGCTTCATGCTTTACAGGTAAAAGACATGGAACAGAATATGCTCATTATAAGTATGTTACCTGTTTTCTGTGTTTTCTGCACCAGATCCACAATGCATATTACACTAAATTCATCAAGGTATAAATGTGAACTTAACCAGATATATATATAACTTACACCTATTTTTGTGACAGGTTGCACTCGACTCCTGTTCAGCCACAATCAAAGCAGGTGCAAAAAGATGAAAGAGCAAGAAACATTCCCACTTAATTATAATTGTAAATTCCAGAGGTAATCACACATTTGTAACAGCCATCGGATTGAAAGATAAGACAGGACCACAGAACAGGTGCAATAGAATGACATTTTTTGATTAAAAAAGCAACACTTTTTTTTTTCTCTTGCAAATAAATTACCACCATCTTTTAACATGGAGTAATTTCTGCACAATTTGCATGACACAAATAGCTTCGGTCTTTGCGAATCCAATGCTAAAGACGCCGGCTATCAAGAGGAGAAAACTTTAATAAGAACAAACAAAACATGGCTTACAGACATGAAAACAGGGGGAATCCGAACAAGGAGCAACAGTTGGGAAACGGGTAATGCAATGAGTACAGGAGAGCTATATATACCCAAGTAGAGATGGAAGTGACAATGCCTGCCTAAAAGTCTAATCAGAAAAACATAGAAACAGCTGAGGGAAAGTGGAGGCAGAGGATAATCAGGAGATGGAAAACACCTGTGAAGGGGAGCAGAACGGCAGGCTAAGACAGGAAAAAATACAAACCCAAGAACCAGGAAAAGAAAAACTAAATGGGAAAACCTAAAACTAACAGGAAACTAATCTAATAAACCCAACTCTAATATAAGAACCAAGAAATAAACACATAGGAAAGACCTGTTGCTGCATTCCACTTGTACTCAGAACTGGGAAATTCTGACTTCCCTGTCAGAAGAATTGACTGAAATGCCTGGATTTCCCAAAGGGAAAGGGGAAGCCATTCCGACTACCCCTAGTTACCACTTGTAAGATTGACTTCGCTTTGCAACATGGCCACTCTTCATATCAACAATAGCAACATGTGGTGGAAACATGTTTATTTCGCAAGACACACACATGAGAGCACGTCTAAAATTAATCTTACAAGTAGCGCCTGCAATTCTTAACTAAGCAAATTAAGAGTGCCGTTTGCTAATGGAATGCAAAGCTTAAATGATGTTTGAGAGTGACACAATCCATAGATCAGACTGCAACGATATGGGCTGCAAACAATGACTATAGGTGTATTTAAAAATACCAGCTAGAAAACCGAAACGTCTGAATTTGTCTGTCTTTATCATTATGAATATACGATGCACGTTCTAAGTTGAGTGCTAAATGCTACATGTCACAGAAATGCCATCATTTCTGTGCTTTCAAGATGCCATAACAATGTGGTCTGCAATGATTTGTTCTTTTGTGAATGGCTAGAGTTGCCTTAAAGAGGATACCCTTTGTGGTCATTTCAAATAAAAAATAAGTATCTTCCTTACTTCTCTATGTTTTCAGTGACCAGGATAATATGGATTGTTGCAAATGAAAGAGGCCTCTTAAATCCACAAGAATCTCAGCGATATGTTTGGCATGTTTGGCAGACAAACTATTGCAGGATGAGAACATGAACTTGCATCCTCACACTTTTGTACCAGCATACATCACGCTTTTATCTAGACTAAGTATGTTATATTTATTATTCATATAGTTTCAAGCAAGCCTGCACAACTGGGAAACTCTGAAAAAAGGCATAACGCAGAAGAGAAGCACAACTTGGGATGGTACACACCAGAACTACAAACACTTAAAAAGCTTGAGGTACAGAAGACTACTGCTCTGTTGTGATACACAGCATAAAAAATTAAATCACCAATCCTTTTTCTTGTGTTGCACTGATTAAAGTGTGTAACAGAAAAGTTGGATGGATACCTGCCATGGATGGAAACCAATCTACTGAATTCTAAGATGTCTCCTAAAATTAAAGGTAAAAGTTATTCGCAAAGCACCTCGGGACTGAAGAGAGCTCTTAAAATGACAAAATGTCAGGAGCACTAAGGAGGACGTTTAGTGAGTCTTAAGCGGGGAAGATGGTGAGAGACGAACAGAAAGGAGAAATATTGTCCGTAAGATGAATAGAGCTGTGCCAACAGCAGGCATTGTTCCTCTTTCCTGTTTGATTTTCACGTTCTTGACTCCCACATCTTATGTAGGTTGTTTTGCCAAATCACCCAAATTTATACAAGAAGGAAAACACTGTAAAAGCTCAGAAGCTTGGAAACTGCAGCTCAGAGAGGGAGTTGCGCCCTCTAGGTGGGGCCTAGTCTGCCCAGGTGTTTTGCACAGCTGAACAGCTGCTATGGGAGGTTTCTCACATGAATGAAAGGCAACACTACATTTTTGATGAGAGCAGTACCATAACAACATGATGTAAAGCTCAAAAAAAGTGGATTTTACTTAACACTTTGCCGTTAAAGGAAATATCCAGATCAAAGGTAACACCAGTGTTCTTTATGTTACTACTGAAGGCCAAGTTAAAACCGTCTAGCGTAAGAGACTGAGGAAATAATTTGTTCTTCAGATAATCTTGTGAAAAGACAGCAATCTCTGTCTTGCCAGAGGTTAAAACTAGAAAATTAAAAGTCAAACATTTTTATGTCTTGAAAACATGCTAGTACCCTAATTAATTGATTGGCTTGACCAGTAGTTATTGGTAAAAATAAGTGCATCAACAACAATAATGGAAAGTTATACTAAGGATGTGGCAGTTTCTTTTCCAAACTAAAACACAGGCTTTCTGTCTTGGATGTGTCAATTACCACAAAGTTTTATGGCTAAAATAAGGTCTTCTAGTCATTCTTGACCGTAACGACATTTATTTACACTGCACTGTAAATAAATGCATATATTATACTGCAGTGCATGTCTACTGAAAGGGGATTCCCGATCTCAATGTGACTTTCTTATGAAACAAATCCAAGAGCACTTCAGATGCAGAGTTGGAAATTCAAATGCATACATCTGGAAGTCTGTGTTCCAATGAATACCAAAGACGAGTATTGTACAAACACATAAGAACAAAAGCGCTGTGCCACCCACCAGGCAAATACCTCCAGAGAACAAATTGGAAATTGAATCATAAACTATAAAGAGCCAAGGTTGAGTTCAGCTGCGGAAGAAAAGAGAGACGAGATAGAGGTGGAGAGGGGAGAGGAAAGAACGGCTGCATTAAATAAAAGTTCAGTCTTTTTCTCCTGCCCCTGCAGAAATTCACGCTGTGCTACCTGATTGAAATTTCCTGGTTTAATAGCTGTGAAATAAAGCAAAAGTTAGAAAGTGGAGGAAAGGGAGAATATGAAACAGTGGGTAAAGAGGTAAGGAGAACAACACAGGAAAGAGTGGAAGTCTTAAGGACTTAAATGACCATCTGATAACTAAAAGGAATTGTCCTTAGTACAAATTTTAAAACAGAAAATTAAAAGGAAAGGAAAGGGATTTTTAAAAACTTTGGAGGTGGTATAATGGTTGGGGTAAGATGGGCTGGTCTGAGTAATTCATAAACTACTGATCCAATTTGATTGCAACTTATAACCATTCTCGAGTTTACATAAAGACACCTTATTGTCACGAGACGTTAGAGAAGTTCAGGAAGAGCGGTTCATAAAAATAAAAAGGGCACTGGAGATCACATAACCACAAACAAGGTATGCAGAATATCATCCGTGAAAACACAACATGTCAAACCATGGAGCATACAGGCTACATTATCAGAATTTTCACTGGACAGCAATCTTTTCTGCTAAAAAGGTCAAAGTGGGGGCATCACTCTGGAGTGACATATATGTGATCAATTGACATAATGTGATGTTGTTGTATTTGGTTTGGCAATTAAATTAGGTCTTACGTTTGATTTTTGGTTGGTGTTTTTTTTTTATGTCAGTTTATCCATTTAATTAGTTTCCAAGAGTTGTTTCAGTTTTTAGTTCTCCACACCTTTTATTCATTCTTTCAATATATTTTAATACAAGTCTATTTGCATCCAGTATGCTTTCTTCCTTCATTAAATGGGGTCCTTGAACCTGCCATTTCACAGTGAGTCCAGGGTTTTTTCTGAAAAATAAAAAAATAACCTTACATGTCCAGTCCAATGGATCCAATAAGGTTGCAGGATAAACAAATTCTTTCCTTTTTCTGAAGGAACTACCGATTTACAAGACTGCATCTATGCAGAATTGGCTTGCAAGTTAAATGGTAATGATTCCCACTAATAAATCCAATCAGAAGGCCCCAATGAGGTAATCTCCCTGCGCACTCAAAGGAAGCTTTTTATTTACACCAATTAGCTAGTAACTAGAGCTTTAGACACAGGGTGCTGCAAATGATTAACGTGTTAGCTCTCAGTAAAACTTTTCTTTAACACTGCACAGCAAAACCTAAAAGGTTTACGTCACACAGCAGTCTCAAACTCCATTCCTCAGAGCCCAGAGTCCTGCAACTCACTAGCATGAAGTCAAGCACTCCAGAGTTCTGTTAATGAGCTAATATCGGAGCTAGGTGTGCTGAACCAGAGAGACGTCTAAAGTTGTAGGACTTTGGCCCTCGATGAATGCAGCTTTAGATCCCTGATATAGTACGACTGAACAGTGGATAACAGTGGGGCATTTTTTTTTTTAGAAATACTAATTTAGGATGTATTTAAATGAAGTGGCAGCATAGTTCATTTAGTTGTAATTGAGCCTTGGGTTCTTAATATAAATGACTGACAGATTTTCAAAGTAGGTAGTGATCTAAAAGTGAGCTTTCTGTAAGACATTAGCTCCATGGCCACCATAGAAGCATGTTTTTTCTTCAAGATACCCCTAATATATTTTGGTTTTCTATCTGCTTGGAATGATTAGATACTAAATGTGCCTGTACCTAATCAGGCACCAAACTGGGATTTTAATGTGTATTAAAAGCCCATTAAGAACATTGGACTTTAAATACCTTGACACATTTGACTTTGAGTTAATTATTAATTATTGTGTGTTTTATTGTTGCTGTCCATTTCTTGTTAGTTTGTAGCTAAAATATCTCACGAACATAAACTAAAAGAAAAAGATGTTTTCTAACTAGTAATTTTCAGGTTGCCTGGGGACATTTAAACTAAATGACTGAGAATTTCATACAGTTCTAACATTAATTGGCTTTTTTAGTTGAGTTATTCATATATAACATGTAATATAATCTATAGATCTGTCAAATTCCAGATGCAATGTAAATAAGACAATAATATATTTTTTCATTAGTTAGTCCTTCATTTTAATCATTCTCATGTGATAAATGGTAAGAACTGAGTCGACTCTGAAATATTATATAAGTATATAGATATATACTTCTAAAGTAGTATATAAAGTGTACAAAGTATACCAGTACATAAAATCTGCCCTAAGACAGACACAATTACTGCAGACTTTAGTCAGCAAGTCATCAGATGTTTGTGACATCGGCACAATTCAGCACACAGACACTCGTTTTCATCACCAATGCAACATTGCAGAACCATGTGGTTTTCAAGATGGATTTTTTTTTTTATGGCAATATATTTGCAAGCCTACAGGAGAAGCATATCAGTCAATTTCTTGGATATCTTTATCTTTACTTGTTTGGGTATTTGAGAGCAAGCGTTTGTGATTGTGTAAAGTAAGCAGAGACTGCATATGCTATATGTAAAGCTTGCAACTCGTCCTTAGTATGTTACACCAGCACATTCTGCATTTGTTTATTTTTTACTGTGGATTTTCAGGCAGAGGCCATGAATCATACTCCTGCAAACAGAGTGCATCTTAGTGTCTGCTTGTCTGGCTTCGCTCTTCTACTTTCACAGACATACATTTTTCCTTCCTCACTTAAAAACCCCCAGATGTAAATGCACTCCCTCCCTGCTCTGGATATAAAACATTTTTGCAGCTTTGTCAACTTCCTGTTCAATATTTCAGAAAAAAAAAAAAACAGCCATCTTGACAGAGAGGAAAAAAATGTTTTTCATCTCTACCTTTTTTTTTTTAAATTTATGATGGAATTGTGTCCGAGAAGAAATGAGCACAGAAGATTATCTCGTGTTTAACCACAGAAGGTCAAAGAGTCCGTTATGAGATGCATTCCTAGCACATTAATAACTACATGGCTTAACACTACATGTGCATCAAGGACACGCTGATTGGCGAAGGTGAAAATATGCAAATTCTGTTACATTGAAACTTGTAAACAAGAAAAAAGACAGATTGCGAGCCCAAGAGAGTGAAAGCTTGAGGCGATCTAACACACATAATTAGGATTAAAAAATGGACAGATTGTAAATAACATGTTTCTCTGTTGAGTAAGAAGAGGGTTCTCAAAGTCAGTGTTGGCTAGAAACCAGTAAGACAATATGTAAAGGCCTTAAAATAAATAACTGAGTATGCAAACAACACCCATGTAGACATGAGTAGGATGTGCAAGCTTCATTTCTGTTTTTTTCTTGTTTTTTAATTACATAACTTTAAAATCCTGTGCACTACAGATGAGACACACATGCATTGAACTTTAACATAGTAATAAAACATGATGTGACTGTAATGGCAATAAAAATTCAAAACCTCTTATTTTTTCTAAAATCAAATATGGACTTGGTGTGAGTCCCACATGTGAGGAAGTTAAAACATTATACTGTGTTTGAATTTGGCAGCAGCTCAGAGAATGGGAAGCTACAAACTGTGCTGTTGACGGGGGGCAATTTCAGTGAAGAGTGGTGGCACATTTCTTTGGATACAACGAAGCTGCGACTCCTCTCCACAATCCCCCCCGGAGCTCTCACCCTGTCTCTAAGGATGAGTTCATTTACTCGATGGAAAAAGCTAATTTCCACCATTTCTTATGAGGACCTCTTTCTTTGTATAAAACATATGTCATGATCATGTGTGATAAGTGGGGGCAACTGTGACTCAGTGGGAAGATAAGTCATCTTGCAATCTGAAAGTTTTGGGGTTTGATTCCACCTTACTCCTTCCACATGCCAAGGTGCCCCTGGGCAAGATACTTAACACTAGGCTGCCTACAAATTTGTGTTTCAGTATATGAATAAGTGCATGTTTGTGAATGCAATTGGGTGAATGTGGCTTTGCGGTGCAACACTTTGACTCATTAGTATCACTGGAATTTGCTACACAAATTTAGTCCATTTATACACAGTAAATCAAGAGCTTTGCTCTTGACTCAGAACGACTGACTGAACCAGCAACTGTTGCTAAAGAGGCCAGAGTTTGTCCATCAGTCTCCTGCTCTTATCGCTCATAACCAAGACACCTAGATACTTAAACTCTTTATCTGAGATAGATATGGAATACTGGCGGAGAGTGGGCCACCTTTTTTTCCAGCTGAGAACTATGGCCTGAGATTTGACTATGAACAATTTTAGCATTCACTAAAGATCACTGCTTAAAGAAGCCAAGAGAACCACACTGGCTGCAAAAAGCAGATATCATTTAGCCATCACCTGACAGTCCAGCACCATCTCCCACAAAATGGCTACAAGTCATTTTAAAATCCCCAAAGGTGAGTGGTTGCCTATGGTGCCAACATCCTAGGGCGAGGATGAGAATTGTGATCCCCTAAAAGTAAAAATATCCTTCCTAGTCAGGCCCACTTGATGTCCCCATCCTCCACGTCTCATTGAGAAGATGTGCCAACCATGTTAGGCTCACAATGTCCAGTCTCTCATCTGCTTGCAGCAATTGTGGTTCTGTGTTTATTTAAATTTACACAATGTGTTTAATAGCTAAAATGTTTGTCCAGTTTGTTCACTAAAATATCAAACATGAAAAACAAAAACAGTTTAGTTTTAGCCACAAATTTCATTTGCAACATGTTTTATAACAAATACGTGATGTAACTCATTGTCTTTTGACTCTCTCACTTACACAACTGCACATGTTCTCCATCTCTTGACCATCTCTTTACCACTGAAGTGACTCTGCAAGGGATTGTTCAAAGGTTTGTCAGCATGAAACATTTCACATTGGTGATTTTTGCAACTTGAATTTTTCACTAGCCATATGGAGCCATGTTGTTGACCAGGCACTGAGTGCAGCTTTGCTGTGGTACAGCTACTAAAGAGGGCAGACAGCTTGTCTCCACACATCACATTTGTAGAGAGCCTCATTGGCCATGCATGAATGTAGACATGGGTGTGTGTGCGTGTGCATGAGGGATGGTGGGTTGAATGTTTTGTGTTTTTGCATGTGCATACATATGCACTTTGGTCTAAATGTCCCTCTGAGCTTGTGAGGGTGGTGTAGCACCCGTAACCCCCATATGCCTTTGTCCTTATATCTCTTTTTCACCTTCTTGGCAGTCAATCCCTTTCGGTGCAAGTCAAGTTCTCACTGGCCTCTAATCAGATGCAATGTATGGTGACGGCAGGCCATAGACTGAGAATCAATGACTCGACAGTGTGTGGTGAAGTGATCAGCGTAATCGCTGTTCCGCTTTGCTTCAAAGTCCAAGCCAAGCTGTTTTGCCAAGACTATTGGCAAAGCCACTAAGGCATTTAACCAAGGCCTAGCCTTCGCCTTCAAACAAAAGCTCTTCACTGAAGAAAATCTTTAGTACTCCTAAGGCTTTTTTTAGAGTTCTAAATACATTACATGGGATGTACAGTTTAAAACGAACAGATGGAGCCGCAACATAAAAAAACATGATGTATTTCTCAATTCAGTCTTGAAGGCTAAATGTCTGGAGGATGAAAAAGGAACAAAACCTATACACACGCATGTATTCACACTTGTACATGTGCTGGAACTTGACCATGGCGTCTCTTTTTTTCCATCTCCTTTGTTCTGATGATGTTGGTTACTGTCTCACCATAGAAAGCATTGAGCATAAATCTGCTGAAACTATGCGCACTTGTTTTATATTCACTCCACAATTTCAACCATAAATGCTGTCATGTGTAATAATGTACCACAACTACAATGACACAAGGAAAAATAAGAGGTAAGACATGTTTAAATACATATCTAGGTGCATAAACTCTTTCTTGTACTTCGTTTACAAATGAGTTTATTGTTGGCAAGTATCTTGGAGACTCTGGAAACATTAAGTTAAATGACTGATGGAACACAGTAGTGTCCCAGCCAGGAAAGTTTTGATGGCAAAAAAAAGAATGGTAGTCAAAGGGCTCACGTCAATGTGGGGTGCAAGAACAGAAGAGTGTTTGATATGTTCAGGTTTTCTTGAGAGAGCCAACTGAACTAAATATAACACTGAAGATTGCGCTTCTATTGTGCTATAAGGTGGAATATCAATTTGGCAAGTCATCTCAGAGTTGCTTGCTCTGGACATTTGCACAGTCATATAAACTATTTCGAAACTGACAAAAGAGCAATGAATCTCAACTTTAATAAAGCCATTAAATACACAAATGAATGTATCTGTTTTTGTGATTAGAAGTTTTAAACACGGAATGTGGCATCTATTTGTAGATTAGAGAAAATGTAATTCATAATTACTTTGCAACTGTTTTTCAAATGGTGTATTCAAATTTATTTTCTGCCATCTTGATTCAATGACAATGTGCGAAATGTTTTCTGGTTAATTTGTGATTGAACAGTTCAGTAAAAATGTTAATTGTGATGTGAATATGAATATAAATATACTGACAGCGTACATAGTAGCCTGAAGAGTGTAGTGTTCCCATGAACTCTTGATAAATGACAAAGATATGGAAGGTAGACATTTTAATTAAGGAACACAATTACCATTAGTTTCTAAACTTTGGCTTCTAATAGGAACAAACTTTAAAGTAATTAGTCTCTGTTTAGGTACACAAGGATCAATTCAAAGCTGCAAAGACATCTCACACAACACCACTACAAATATTTTACATATTTTTCTCTTTATTTTATTGTTATCTGGTAAGGAGGCCTTCTGGACACCTCCCCTCGTTCCACCAACAGAAGACCCAGAGGAGGACTCACAGAAGGGACTATGTTTCTCGACTGGTCTAAGAGGAGCTGGACCAATTAATTGAGGGGAGGGTAAAGAAGGTAAAGCAAGTGTTGTAACATGTTAATGTTTTTCCGTGGCTATATTTCTAATATATCCTTTCAACATAAAATATGCATTTATCCTGATCAAGTACACATACAAGGAAATCAAAGCAAATTCATCCACAAATGTGGTTATGAGAAAAATATTTAACACATAAAAAAGGACTCGCAGTTAAAGCCAAGAATCCAGTTGAAATCTGCCAGTGTGTTAAAAATGCATTCCTGTTGTTTTCCTAGAAAGAAATATCAGCTGGTTCAATATTAACTGATGGCCTACAAAAAAGTTTTTCATTTAGTCAAAAGAATAATGAAGGGTTGTGTAAAGAGCCGGGAATAATCAGGGAGACAGAACAGCACGGAGACTACGGAAAGCACAGAATACCAAAAATAAACACAGAGAAACGCACATCATAACACATTTGTGATAGTAATTTAATGATGAGTGTGTATTTCCAAGCAAGTCAATAATCCCAAAAACACAGCAAAGGAAACTCTTAACCGGACTCAAAGAAAAACTTGCTAGAATCGCCCAATCAGTCGCCAGAGTTGTATCCAAATGAAAACCTAGAAAAATCAAAAGATCAGAGGGGATAGATTTTAAGAATTTTTTCTGAAGTCTTTAGTACACTTTGGTGTGTTCAATATCTATTCCTCATACAGTTAAGTTTTTCACCCATAACTGTAAACTAATTTGTTGATTTCTCTGTATGTGTTGTTGCCAAATTGTGGTATAAGTTTCTTGTTAAAAGGAAAATTCTAATCTAATTTGCTGTAGTCAACTGTTATTTCACGTAACTTGCATACAATTTTAAATCTCACCAAAATCAACTTTTAAAAAAAGATTCTGTGTTTAGCTAAAGGACTGGTAGGCTAACAATGTCCCCAAAACAATCATGTCTTCTGTTTCTTCTGACAATGTTATCTCTTTCCTGCCTGTCAAAAACTTCTTGTAGTTAGTGACAAGAGCAGGAAAAACGCTTTCATAAATGCTTCACTATTGATTTGCTGTGGAAATCATAAAGTGATACTTTAAGTGGATCTCTACTGACTGCTTTTAAAAATATGCAGATAGGCAATCCACACAAAACATGAACAAAAGGAGGTTTAAAAAAAAAATCCACTTTGAAGCTTTTATTAAAAAAAAAAAAAAAAGAAATCCCAATTTTCTCCCAAACCCTGTTTGAATATGGATGAGGGTGGTATTAGGTCAGAAAAAAATCTCAGTTTTGCCTCAGTGAAAGACAATAAAAATGTGGTAGGGAAAATTCTTAACTCAACCTGAAGTTAAGTGGATAATTCCTGGTTTGCTTACAGGTCCAGATAAGTTTCTGTTAAAACAAGAGATGCACATTTGTCTTCTGAGTTTTTATGCTTCTGTGTATTTAAAATCTGTCTATTAAGGGTTAGAGGTAATTTTATTTAAAAAAAAATCACCTATGCTTTATTTTCTCTGCAACAAAAATGTCTTCTACAACCTTTTGTCCATTTTAATCCTTGTATCAGTATTTATTTATTTTTTTTGTTTGGCTATTTTTTAAACACAAAGTCTGCTTCTTACATGCTTATGAATCTATCCATAAGATATGATTGGTGAAGTAATTACCAATAACATCTTCAATCAAATTTTTACTTAAAGTAGTTGCACAATATTTAAAATGTCAACACATTCACTCAGTTGTATTAGGGATGGGTATTCATGTATTTGTGTCTGTGTGTATATGAGTGAAGGCATTGACCTTGATGTGACTCATCTGTGTGTTCCATAATTATTTGATTACTTGTCTGTTTTTCTGCACCTAAACAACATGCACCTGCATGATGTTGTTACTCCCTGATTACCAATTACTCTGTAATCAATCAACCATTAACGGGAGCACAAACACACCGCCGTAGACCTTGTTAGGCAATCAGGCCGAAGCTGCAACTTTTTATTAATAGCCCTAAACAACACTATTAAAAACAAATGCTAAAACATCAGTTGAATGTAAAACTGTTTAAAGAAAAATACACAAAAAGTAGAAGTAAAGACTGATAAATGATTTAGGCAATATATGTCTTTAAACAGAGAGTATTAAGTATTTTCCAGGCACAAATCAAGTAACTATATTACCTTCAGTTGTTAGGAAAATACCAACTATATGAAACATGACTCAAAAGAAATGTGACTTTTGCACAGCCATATCTCACACCTTAAAATCGGCACTTGTCTCTTTAACAGGATTTCTACAGGAATTCCAGAGTTGAATTTACTACTTGAGGCAATTTTGTGTTGCCGATTTCCTCAATTTTGGGAGATTGGTGATCAGTCGATATTTACGTGGAGCCGATTTCATCCTCAGCTTTTTCCTACTTCAGCAAAAGTCTAAATATCAGCCACTTTCCTTTTCTGCTCTGCAGTGAGAGGTTTGACTGATAGACCAGCCCACCAGGTCATGTCTGCAAGCTTGTAGTTATCAATAGTGACCCCACTGTTGCCAACTCAGACTTTCTTCCTATATTTAGCCACATTTCAATAAAAAAATGGTACTGGCTAAAATCTAAATTGAAAAATGATAATCTATGATCTGCGAGAAAGCTGCAGATCTGCTCCACGGTGGAGCCTCAACCCATGCAGGAATCCGCTGCTGATGAATGGTGGATGCTCCGGTCGGTCTGATTTGATCACCGTCACGTAGTTCCAAGTCAAATTTAGATTTTTTCCTGCATACTTTACAAAATGCCTTTCGGTCATTCCTGGTCTTTGAATCTTGGATCATCGAGCCAAAGTTGT
>CAEGAE010097950.1:0-42819 GCA_903067095.1 Girardinus metallicus
CCTAACCCTAACCCTAACCCTATATATATATATATATATATATATATATACATATATACTTTATTTACTTTTCAACGAGTGATCATTCAGGTGAGTTTTGGTTTTCTCGTCTTTGTTTTAATGTTTTCCATTAAAGTAAGAGGATCAGATAAAGACCAAAGCTCTAAGGTTTATTGTGTGTCCTCTTGCAGTGGCAGGCCATCTCCCTGACTGTGATAGAGAAAGTGCAGATAGCAGCAGCCATATTGGGTTCCTTATTCTTGATGGCGAGCATCTCCTGGCTGGTCTGGTCCTCTTTCAGCCCGTCGGCTCGCTGGCAGCGCCAAGACCTGCTTTTCCAGATATGCTATGGCATGTACGGCTTCATGGATGTCGTCTGCATCGGTAAGAAACCTCACAGGAAGCACTGATGTTTACTGTTCTTGCAGAAGTGTGAGACAGTGATTTAGAGTGATATTGAGTGCTTTCAGTCTGCTCGCATTAATCCAGGTGTGCTCAAGAGGCAGAAGTAAATGTCACGCGTGTTCAGGCTGTAGCCAGTATTTGTGAATACGGAAAACCATTTAAACTATTGACAATCAATGGCATTAATCTATACAGCACAGTCAGATGCTTCATGTCCATATGCATTGGTTAGTTAAGCATTGCATGGCCACAGTTACAAATTTAATCTCGACAGTAAAGATGAAAATCTGCTGCAACAAACTTTATATAATAAATTAAACATGAACACTAGATATTGAAAAATCTACTGAACTCCATTTTAATCTCTAATAAAAAGCTACAGCCTGAAACTCCAGGAAACTTTTGAAGCTTGCTGTGTGCTGTCATAACATCAGAGGTAATAAGGTGCACTGAGGCATCTTTTAGCCGCTTTTTTCTGATTTTGAGTTGGTGTCCAAAATGAAACATATCCCATCTGTACTGTAAGCTGGCTCTCCATCTTTTGCTGCTCGAGGGTCCGCGTGCTTTGGATGAATTCCACCTTAAGAAAACTCCAACTTGTGCTGCTGCAGCAGACAGACAGCAGGGAGAGGAGGGAAAGGAGGAGATTGATTGTCTCCGGTTTGGTGGCGAGGATTGACTGCGCAGTCATTAACTTGGCACTTTACAGAGATTAACTTGTCACCTGGTATACGTGAAAGAGGAGAGACCTGATTAGCCTGCTTAGAGAGAGCAGGAGTGAAGAAATGACTCAGATCTAAGGACCTAAATAGTAATAATACATCATAACTAAGCTCTATTTTTTATGGAGAATAGTAACACTTTATTACTCATCATTCACATTTATAGTCCCTTGCAAAGGTGTTCTCTGACTGTTTTATAATTATTATTTATTAGGATCTTATAGGCCAACATAAAGTAATGCATAATCGTGAAAGAGAAGGAAAAATGGTTTTCTTTTTTTTTTAGCAAAAATATCTGAAAGGTGTGGCATTCATTTGTATTCAGTCCTAAAATCCAGTGTAATCAAATGCCTTTAGGAGTCACTTAACCAGTGAAGAGAGTCCATCTGTGTGTAATTTCATCTTCAAGATTTGTGAAGGCCTCAGAGAACATTGTGAACAAACAGCATCATAGAAAGATGGGAACACAGAGAAGTTTATCCCAGGGTCTTAATGTTTCACAAAGCACTATTCAATAAAAAAAAATGTAAACTGAGTATAGTGCCACTGAAACCTAACATATCATTCCCACCCATCTAAGCTGTCAAACTAGACAAGGAGAGTATTTGTCAGAAGTCTTCAGCTCACGTGAATCTGTTGACAGGAGAACTAGAAGTCAACAGAT
This sequence comes from Girardinus metallicus, assembly GCA_903067095.1. Lineage (NCBI taxonomy): Eukaryota > Metazoa > Chordata > Actinopteri > Cyprinodontiformes > Poeciliidae > Girardinus > Girardinus metallicus. The sequence continues at coordinate 1,792 of CAEGAE010097950.1, forward strand.
CTGGATTTTGTGGAAGAGCAACAAGAAGTCCTCTCTCTAGTTTTCCACAAGCCATGGAGAGCAACACAGCGAGCAGGACAGAAGTTGCTCTTGCCAGAATGTAACTTTTAGCAATGCCTACAAAATGTTAACTCTGGCAGAAATGTAATACCCTGAACATCCCATCCCCTCAGTGAGACCTTGTGGTGGCAACAGCATGCTGAGGCGATGAGCTGATGGGAAGATGGATGATTTTAAATACAGGAAAATACCCCAATAAGATTTGTTAGAGGCTCACCTTCCAGCAGGACAAAAAACTCTGAAAATTTAACCAGAGCTATAAAGGTGTAGCTCAGACATACTGATAAAATGTGGAGGTGCAATAAAGCCATTAATTCAGGACTGGAGTTGGTAAGTATTGACTCAGAGGCTGAATACAAGACACACAACTCGTCTCAGATATTTGAGGATAAATTACACATGGGTGGACTCTATTTACTAATTAGTTTGTGGCACTTCTGAAGATAATCGGTTGCACTGCATTGTAATGAGGGATAATAGAGGAAAGCGGTCTGAATACAAATGCATGCTACACTTTTTAGACTTACTTGTGAAAAGAAAATTAAATTTCTGTTGGTTTGTTGCATAAAACTGCAATAAAATACTCCTAAATTTGTGGTTGTAATGTGACAAAATGTAGAATGGGCAACATAAAAGATTAAAATACCATCAAAGAATCGTGAAACATTTAAACACTCAATAACATCCTACTAAAGGATGAATGCATACAAATAATTGTCATTAAACAAGTGAAACTGTTCTTGTTCTGTTTACCTTTTCACCACTTGATCCTGCACATCCTCGGGGTCCAGGCAACTGCGGGCAAGACTGACTCCAATTTTCCAAATACTGAGTTCAATGAACACAAATCAATAAGCAATTTTGGGCCGAGATAAGACGTTATCGAACAACTGCAGAGAGCAGATGCATCGTTTTTACCGACCTAAATCCAAAACCGGTGATTGTAGCGGTGTCATAAGTTGCTCCGTGGCTTTACTTGATCGCACAAATAAAGATTTTATCTCGGCTTTATGGCGAAGTGCTTGAAGAATGAGTGTGTTTTGTTCTGCAACTGTGTCAGTTTATACTTTCTGCTGGCTTTAGCACTGTGAGAACACTGCATAGATATCACTCTGTGGTGCCATTAAGGCTGCAGCCAAACACTGACTTTGTCTCACCGCCACTCTCCTTTCCACAGCGTTAATTGTCCACGAGGGACCCTCTGTGTTTCGCATCTTCCACCGCTGGCAGGCCGTCAACCAGCAGTGGAAGGTTCTGAACTATGACAAATCGCTGGACAGCGACGACCTGAAGGAAGCTGTGGTGGACAGGACTCTGTCTCAGCCCGGTCAGGGCTACCAGAACGGGATAGGAGTGTCCGCCTCCAACTCCTCCCTGATGGTGGTGGCCTCCACAGCCAACGGCTCCACTTCCACAGCTGTGGTGACGGCCGCGGGGGAACTGGGAGCGCACGTAGACCCCGAAAGCGGCACCACGGTGCCAGACCAACACTGTCCCTACAACATCCTCCACCTACTCAGCCACCTGAGGCAGCCAGAGGTCCGCAGCCAACCCAGCAATAGCACAAGAGAGCTGGTCATGAGAGTCACCACAGTTTGAGCAGTCAGTTGAGGCCTTATTCCACACAAAGCTGAAAGATTTCTGAACCAGCTGACATTAAAAAAAAAAAAAACACAACGAAAAACAAAACAAGTGCTGTCTTAACCGCACTGGATTGATATCATGTTCTTGTTTATTTTGAAATGCATCTTTAATGTCCTGACATTGATTGAATAAAAGTCAAAGTGGTTTGATTTGCAAACTGGTTGTGAAATAGTTATTTTCATTGTCAAGAAGCGCGTCTTTGATAAAATGGTATGTAATTTTCTCAAAACCACAGCGGAAACAATTCATATTTCATGTAGGCAAAAAGTAAAGGCCATGCAAAAAATAAAATGGAACAAAAAACAGTATTTAAAGTTATTACATCATGTCCAACAAAGTGCAGAATGATGTAAAACAGACACAGCAAACATTTTAGCCTTGACTGGTCTGCAAGGCAACAAAAACAAAATATGAAAGACAAAGAATCACAATCCTCTGAATGGTGTTCTATTTTATTTTTTGCATGAAAAATGTCCTTGGCTTTGAATGATGTTGGATCTCTACAAAGGTAGCAGTAGACAACATGAGGATTGTGAGACAGTAGTTATTTATAATTAACAAAATGCTTTGCCATTCGAAAATAAATGTCTGAAAATTAGAAATAGAGAGTTTAAAAAACAAGTCATATTGAAATAACTGAACTTAACTCAGAAATTTCTTTTTGGTGACACTTAAACAATGTCACCTTATTAGATTCAAAAACATTTTATCCAGAGTCTCTTTATCCACAGCAGACTTGGTGGGGGCTAAACTGCTTGCAACCACATTTTCAGATGAGGTTTTGCCCCAAGCACCTTCTATTCTTTTTTTAAAGAGCTCACTCTTTATTTTGTAAATGATCGAAGCAAGCAGTAAGGCCTCATTTTGTACCACCTAGTTTAAAAAAGCACAAAACAAGAGCATTCGTAGTAATCTTAAAACATCTGACAATGAAGTGAAACCTTTGTAAAGGAAGTAATCAACTGATTTGTTTAATTACTTCAGCCTGTTTCCTGATTCTCATTTCTGCTCCATGGCAGTGGTGTTACTTACAGTCCATTAGACTGAGAGTCAGGCTCACATTTGGCACACAAAGCCAGTGTTTTTTACCCCCTTCTCTTGGCTCTCAGATTCAGTTATGCTCTTTGATATTTCCTCACGGCTCCGGTTTCATGTCAGAGATCGGTTTTTATCTCAGGGGGCACTAGATCTCTGAAGCATGTAGCGGGAGGGAAGAAACGATGCTGAAAACATCCCCAAAGCAGAATACATTGATGGGGATGGGAAGAAACTGAGATTAAGCCTCACAACAAACTGCAAGAAAGATGCTTGCAATGTCTTTACTCTAGATCACTGTTCAGATTCTGATCTGGGTGCAACACTTTTGCAATCCGTTTTCTTTTATTCTTCATTTTAATTATAAATGAAAGATGGTAAATGTATAGAAAGACAATTTTATAGATGGCTGTGGAGAAGACTTGTACAGTTGTACTAAACTTTCCTTCTAAAATTTATCTGCCACATGGTAGCTATTATTACCAGGATTTAAAGTAACTGAGGAATTTTAAAGTAATAATCTTTTAAAAAGACACTTTTCTATCTTTTTGTGACAGCCAGCTGCGCTACAGCACTGACACTAACTGATACATAAACAAGAAAAAGTGAAATATTTTGCCAATTCTTTTTTGTCACTTTCCTCCCTTCACATACACAAATGATCAAAATATATCACACAACTGTTGAAGTAAGCATGCAGCTTTTGAAGTCAGCTAACAGATATCTGTACTGCATGTTTTTAGCTTGAGCAAAAAAACATGATCAAATAAAAATTATATTGAAAACAACATACACTAAAGGACTAGTCCACTGGAGTTTTAGATTGCTTCTTTTTAACTTCATGTTTCATATAAATTTACTTGAGAATTAATTGACCAGAAACCTGGAGCTTCAAGCTGGCAGTGTATAGATTTTCTTTTGTCATTAAGTGTGCCGGCATACTTGCTAATACTAACTTGTACAGGAAAAACAATTACTTTGCTTTTCTATGTATGTAAAAAAAAAAGAAAAAAAAACATGAACTAATTAATATGTATTGCACAGCTTTTAAAGCAATAATTTCTTTTATAGCCTTTTAGAGCAAGTTAGGTGTGCTGCAGTGCTAATGTTAGCTTGTACATAATAAGGAATAAGTGACAGTTTGGCTTCAGTTATCTCATTTCTTTTCCTGGTCTCAGCAAATGCAAAAGGCACAAACTGGTCAAAACCTATTCCACACTTTTTGTGGCAATTGTGCTGGCAATTGTGCAACTGCTATAAAATTCTTTTCCCACACAGTTATCACATAAATCCCTTGTTCAACACAACAATAATTGGCATTATCCAATTATGTAAGCAAAAAATAACACATTAAGTTTTTTTTCTTTGTTCTTTTCTAAGACTTAAATCCTAAATAATTTTTTTGTAGACTGGTCTTTGAGTTTATTCAAGACAATTAGCATTTCTGTTGAAGTCAGATGTAAGAAAACAATACATTTGGAAGTGGTTTACACAAATAACTCAAAATTACGTATTTAACGCCCCCAAAGCCATCCTGATACTATGCAATCCAGGCAACTAAGCTTTAAGCCGATTGCAGTGATAACCTTTTTTAGGAGCTTTTCCTCTGATGCCTTTGGGGCTTTAAGAACATGCATCACATTAAAGCACATCATTAACTTAAGAATGATGATAAGGATTAATTTAGGCAATGCTGGGGCTTTATCTCAGTTTTCCGTCTCTGCCGGTTCCAAAAGAGGAGAAGATATCTTATCAAAATAGCAGTCTTTAACATCTTTAATTACCATATTAAGTCTTATACAAACAGAAAAACATTTAGATACATAAAGGACTGTGAAGAAAAAACATTCACAAGCTGTATTGTTGTCTTTCAGTTCAGCCTGTGGCGTTAATTTAATCAGTTTTCAAAATGTAGGTTGCTCCTTACTATTTGTCAAATCTGCCTGTTCCTAATAAAATCAAATTTCATGAGTAAAAGATCTGCAAAGACACAGGTAGCACCTTTATTTCTTCCTGAATAATTTATGCCCTGAAGCTGATATCAATAGGAGGGAGCTGCCATTCAGAACAAACTTGCAAGGAGCTGGCAGGTTGCAGAGAGTTCACCATGAATCTGCTTGGCTCTGCTTTTCTTCACACCTCGTGTCTTTGAATTCACAGACAGGCTCAGTTTTGATGAGATGCAACTCGAAACAACAGCAGCTGGATGTACAGGATCTCATTACTCCATTATTAGGGCAAATATTTACCCCCATTCCTCATGTTAAGATCATAAATATAAACCTCTTGGTGAATAAAAGCCATCCACAAATATACTGTTGTGGATGGCTATTATTACTAATATTATAGCTTCATCATCATTTTTACCCCTTGTCCTCTCAATTGTAGTAGGATTTGTAGCTATGCAAAGCAATAATCAGATTAATGGCTGAAACAGAACAACTTGTCAAAAGTTTGAAAGAAAAAAAAGCAGCACAATGCAGCTCATAAATCCAAAAAGCCAAAGGTTGCAGAAGATATTAAACTCAGACATACGAGTACAGCACAATGTCTAACCAGGAAAAAATATGATTGCAAAGTCTGTAGTTTGAATTTCAGTTCAAAAAGTGAAGATTTGAATTGTGTTTTACCCAGTGATCAGGGGAAAGTAGAGAAATGTTGTATGAGAGCAACAGCTTGAAAACTTAATAAAATAGCAACCTATAGAGAGATTTAAAAGTGCTCTGTCATTAATCTAGTCTGGCTATAATTTAAAAACAGCAAGGAAAGTCTTCCTGACACAAAACAGTAAATCAAAACGCTACAATTCTTGCAGTGTCAGGGCAATTGTATGTTGCAATTTCTACGTTTTTGATCTGATGTGCGCTGTTTGACCAGATTAGTTGACATTTGCATGACATGCAGTGGTTGCGCAGATCTTCCTATCCACACTGCAATAATGCAGCTGTTAAAACATCCATCCTTTTGGCCCTAAAAAGTCACTTCAAGCTAACACTCCACATGTGGTGAATGGAAGGGAAACTAAAATGCTTAAAAACAAACAGACTGCTACCTATCACTCTCCTTCATTTGGCTCAGACACAGAGAAAAGACAGCCACAGGCAAAGGTAATTATCATAATAGAAACACGTGGGATGATCGCTTAGAGAGTTTATTAATTTAATGTAATCTGTAAATATTAGCAGGGGATTTGTACTGACAGAGGTCACATAGAGTCAAGATTGCTGTAAAAACTAACTTTCTCAAAAAGTCACATATTATTGCTGTGTTATCTTGGTTGTCAGCCATATTTGATACTCAGGTCTTATTTCTTAGAGATGTTTTGATGCCAAAAAATGTTTGTAAAATATCTCAGTCTGCTTAAAGAAAAAAACAAAACAACACCTTCATTATTTACAAGTTTTTAGTCTCTAATATGATGATATTTCCCTCTTAAATACAAGCATATGATGTTGTTTGTGTTAATATAATTTGGTAATAATTTTGCCAACATGTAATCCGGAATGTTTAATATTTTACTATAACAAGCAATCTTTTTATAGCCACTGTGGTAAAATTGTTTAGCTATTTTCAGAAAATTAATAAAAAAATTATTTTTTTTTTCTGAGTATAGCGAACTGGTTTTGTAAGCTGAATAAATTGCATTTGCAGCAGGTTGTCTGAAGCCTGAAGCACAAAGCCTACATTATACTCACTCCCAGGACCTCTTGACTCCAAAGATGAAAAAGAGCATTTTCAGGAGGTTTTTTTCATTGAGGTGAGATGAATTGATTCATTTCAGAAGCTGGAAGCCGATATGCACTATCTATTCGTCTTATTCCCATTCAGGGTCAGAGGCAGCTGAAGGTTGATCAAGCTTTTATTGGATGTTTTTCTGAAAAACACATGTGGGCAATTTAGAGTTTACAGTTAGACTGCGGGAGGAAATCGAAGGACCCTGAGGAACGCGCCGCACACACAAACAGGAAATCTGGAGCTGAGAATCCAGGACAGATTGTGAGGATGACAAAGCAAACAACAGAGCGTGTATCCGTCGTGCATTTAGGTACCTTCATGTACTTAAGACAAAGGAGAAAAAAATCCTCATGGGTTTTAATTTTTCTCCCAAATAGATATTTAAAGGAGAGGAACAAATAGAAAAGATGAAATGTTCTTAGCCTGTCAGGACTGTTCATCTGTCAATGAAATGATTGTCTGTGACATGTTTTTGCTGCATTTGTTCCCCCCCTGGTGGCTGCTTTATATACTGCCCACGACATCTTGCAAGAGAGAGCATCTGAAAGAAAAAAAAATCCCCTTTGAATTTTACTCCGAAGGAAAATAAATAACAAACTTGGATGCATGGAGGCAGAAAATTTAATGAAGCAGCTCGCAGGGCAGATAACATAGCATAATTATCTTTTTTTCTGCATTTCTGTGTTATGTTTATTAAAACACTTCTTAATACATTAAGTAACCTTATTAATGTCGTTGCAGCTTCAGTGCTTTACAATTCACATTCATCTTGAGCTGTAGCAGGCCTGTAGAAGAGCTAAAGTACATATATTTTTAAAAAGACAGCTCAGAGGAACCAGAAGCAGATGCTGAAAAGGATTTTTCAATGATCTCTTTATAATTATGACCTTTTAAAACTTTGCATTTGGCATTAATTAGGATGTCACTAACACGCAAGCAGGAAACACAATGCTTTTAGAGAAAATAAACAAAGTAATGCTCTCTACTCCCTCACTATCCTCTCTCTCCCTTTAAACATTTCTGCACATACTAATGACCAGCACTCGATAAGGTCATTGTGATTTCTATTAGTATAAACTGTCTATTAATAATACATGGACAAAAATAACAGTAAAAGTGTAGCTGGTGCTGCTTTCTGAGGTGCTGTCAGCATCAGGAGGAGTGGTGACTGCTGAAGAGAGGAAAACAGAGATGCTGTTTGCATCAGCTATGGCCTAATTTCACACATTAACGGTGATGATGAATGCACAGGAGAATAGAGGAGCAAATTGTTGTGAGATTATTTCTAAATGGAGATGTTGTTTTTGCTCATTTATAGTCAGGATGCAATGTTTTTGCTTTTACTGAAAGCAATTTGACATTTCTAAAGACTCATCAGGATGGGTTTTACGTTTATTCTTCTCAATCTATTTAGCACACATATTTGAAATTTAAGGTTTATTTTTAAAAGTACCCTAGAAAAAACTTGCTGCTAAAAACAGGTTAAAAACAGATTTGATGATCATCCTGATTAGAATCAGGCTGCTCTTGTATGAATTTTCTAGTACCATGATGAAAATCACACTGTAGAAACTGAAGCATTTACTGCAGTGTTTTAAAATAAATAGTAGCAAATAAATAAAAATAATTTTTCAACTTGCTGGTAGTGACAAAATGCTTCAGGAGTCACTGTAAAACTGCTTTTAAAAGAGGTTTTGCGGTAAATCTTGTCGAACCAATGGTTCCTCCCTTGACTGATTGATAACATAAAACTGACTGGCTCAACAAACAAAAGCAATTCCTTTGAATGTTGACAGATATTCAATTAAAATGACATAATTGGAGTCAAGGGAACAATTTGAAAATATATTATCTTTCATTAAAAAAAAAAACTGGTTGCTATAGTAACAATTGTTAGGATCTGGGTTTTGAATGTCCTCATGTTCTCTGTGCATGCAGAACTTTTCTTTTAGTACTCCAGTTATGTCCTACAGTCCAAAAACATGCATGTTAAGTTAACTGCATGTTAAGTTAACTGGCCTCAACAATTTCAAAATAATATCCCATCTGACTGAAGTGGGAGAACATGACTGACCTAAAAAAAATTTACATTTCATCCTTTACCAAATGTTAATCGCAATAATGACAAGTCAGAAATATTTAAAGTCAAATTAAATTTGAAGAACTTCTATTCTCCACTTTTAGCCACAACTTTTGTGCCAATTAGTAACTTTCTGTAATTAATTTCTCTAAAACTGCGGCACAGTCTTTTCTCTGGCCAAATTCTTCCATGAAAATGAAAGAAAAGGAAATTTCAGTGTCAGAAAAATAAGAATTAATACAAATACAACAAATGAGCAGTTGAAAATGTAACAGTTAAATAAATGCCCATGTTCAGAAATGAACTTGTTTTGTTATCTACAGAGCTTTAAAAACTATTTGTACTTCTTGGAAATTCTGATATTTCCAAGAAGTACGTGAGAAATTAAGAAGAAGGAATGCTATAAATGGTCATCACAAAGACAGCTTTAAAGAATGACAAAGAAATTAACAATTTAAATGGTAATAAAAATATTCCTTTCTGACAACTATTCAATTTTTATATTAAAAGGTCCATGAAGATATGGAAATTACAAATATTCAATGCAGGATTTTAACCAAATATAAGGATTTTAAAAAATGTGGTCCTTCTTTTTTTTTTTGCTAAATTCAACAGCTTGTTCTGAGACCAGAAAAATATTTTAAAAAGCATTGATTGAGTGGATATATAAAACAACTAAATCACTTTGTTTTAAATAAATTTCTAAGTTACTAAGAAATTTTATCTTTATGCAAGCAATTCCCTGTGTGATCTAGCTTTGCACAAAATATATAATCAATCTCCAGGAAATAACTCTTGCCTGCAAAAGATAATATAACTAATTATATTTTTTCGTGTGTCTGGGTTGTTATTAGACTTGTTTTAATTCCATTTAGTTAGAGGCTGTTACAGTGATCTTGCTTGTGTTTTGAATTGGAGTTGTTCTGCTGTGAATCTTCATCTGGATGCAGCAGCTGTTTAAAGAGAATGTCATCCAGGTAAAAGGCTCTTCGATTGTCTGCTTCTTTCTTAATCGCTCCAGTGCTCACTCAGCATCCCATCGGAAATACGCCCCCACCCTCCACACATGCACACACACACACACGCCTACTTCATTCTCTATTAACAGCAGCAGAGTTCCAGCAGGCCAGTATTGCTGCATTTCTCTAATTGCGCCCCTGATGAGAGACTTCCTGAGCGCGCTGTCTCTGAGCGTCGATACAGACCGATGCATTCCTGCAGTTAGCAAACATCAGACTTTAAGGGGTGACCCTGTTTAGAGACATCTTTTAAAGTAGGCCACATGCTTTTCAATTTCCAGCTTCGTAAGGCAATATCCGCAACGCCCTTCTCTCATAACTCGTCAATTATCTTTTGCTTGCGATTTTAAAGACGGAGATCCACCGTCACCAAAATAGCAAAGTGTGGCTGCAAGCAGTGATGAAGATCTTCAGTGTAGAAGTATCCCCAACAAAAAAAAAGCCTGACCCTAATTGTGGACATTTTAAATATAAAAAAAACCAATAATGTCATGACTAGCCAACAACACGATATAGTTTTTGAGTCAATAATGCAATAAGTGATTATGTTATTGGAAGATTTTGAAAACTTCTTAAAAATTCAGACTAATAATGCAATGAAACATAAATATGATGGTATTTCTTGAAAATAAGTACTTGTTGTTCATGCGTTTGCTTATCAAAAGCTGTATGGCAAAATCATCATACTTAATTATTCAAGAATATGAACTAATCAGCACTGTCTCTTTAATTATGGATGAAAGACCCAGTATGAGAAGTATGTGTTCATTCATAATAATATTTGTTAACTTGGAAATGTACATTTATATTTTTAAATATGAAAAAATATTACTTAAAGAATGATCTTGATGAGTATTTGGTAGTTGAATATTTTGGTGGAAAATGCTAGAAGATGGAAATTGTTTTTCTATGTCTAACAATTATTAGCACATTGTGTTGTAAGCTGAAAATCATTTTTATATTATTGGTAAGTTATTCCATTTATGGTTTTCACACATTTAAAAAGGACAAACTATTTAAGCGGATATTATGTTAAGTCAAATTTTTACCATCTGTATTAAGGGCAAATTTACACAGAAAGTAAAAAGAAAAGAAAAAAAAATTCAGTGCATCTTGCAAAGTCAGTGGTTCCTTGCAAACTGTTTGGCTTCCGTTTACAGAAAACTCCTTAAGTAATTTGAATACTAATATGAACTTGACTGCATTGTTTGATTACTAGGATCAAACTGGAATATAAAAAAAGAGCAGAAAAAGTTTTAACTCAGACATACTGCCTATGTACACTGCAAAAGTCTTCTTACCCATTGAATTTTTTCACCTAATCACAAACTTCTATATACTTTACTAGGATGTGCTGGGTCAACACAAATTATAATTGGGACATGAATAGAAAAGGATGCATGGTTTTCACATGTGGTTGTCTAACAAGCTCTGAATACTTCTTCAGCTCACATTTTAACTGTTCCTCTGGTGGCCAAGAGTCTCGTTAATTCTTTTATCACACTCTACTGCTTCAGATAAGGTCTTTGATAGATTTTTAAATCACTACGAGATAAAAGTGTTTGAGGTCAAAGCTTCCTCAGTTTACTCATAACCTGAACTCCCCAAAGTGCACTGAGCTGTTCACCTCATTTTCTCCAATCACCCTTAATGAGCTATCGTCAGTCATAGCTAGCATGAAACACACTCATCATCTTCCTTTGTTTCTTCCAGCTTCAATCTCCGAATCTTCTTTCAATGCTTTCTCTTTTGTTGCTCACTACTGTTAAAGCTTCTTTGGTGCAGAGCTACGCTCACCAAGATCATTGCTTTAATAAAAAACAAGTTAACTTTTGGATGCCAGTTTAGTTGCATCCTGTTGCAAAGACGCCATTAATAAAAAGAAGCTTGGAAAAAGGGCAAGAAAGGCAGATTAGATCTTGATGTGCCTGACTGTGAATTTATGGTGCTTCTCGGTTTGGTTTATAAAAGGTATTTAATCATTTATTGACGGCCATCAATGGTGGTATCAATGTACTTTTGTGCTATTTGACCACAGTGCAGCATTTGACACTGTGGACAGCAGGGTTTCGATTATTGGGTTTAACATCTGGCTCTTGTTTCTGTATCCTCACTGGATTGGTTTTTCTTCTCTTTATGATATATACATTTTGTTTTAATAGCTAACAAGTACTCCTCTGTGAAAGTTTCATTAATCTGTACGGTTCCCTGAAGCTCAATAAATGAGATGTGGGGAAGTCCATTATTATTTTCATTTTATATACATCACTAAGCAGGTATTATGTCTTCATCATTCTCATGCTAGTACCATTTAGTTGAAGGTATTTTTTTAACCACAGCTGTTCTTCTGTTCATTTACTAAGCTAAACTGCCAACACAAGTTAAAGATGGACTGTCTAATAATGACCCTTTTAAAATCCCACTAGAACAGAATAAATACGCTCATACAGGCAAGCAGTTGACTTTCCATACACTCCATACTCTGACTAAGCACATTGCTGTAAACATTTGAGACTACTGTAATGCCTAGACTGGACAAAGCTGCTGTAGGACAATTATGAATTATACAGAATGGTTTCACCAGCTTCCAAACACTAAAGATCAAGATAAACATTAGTTCCTCATGAATACAACATGAGGAACTAATGTTGTTTAGAAGTTCATCTGTTTAGACAGATGAACGTTTAGACAGCTCACCTGTCTAAACCATCAAGATTTTCAGGTTGTAGCCCCAACGTTGTGAAAAAGCTTTGCTGCAGGTTTTGTTTGGTTGACTTTTCAACCAAACAAAACCTGCAGTTTTGTTTGGTTGAAAACAAAACTGCAGGTTCTTAAAAGAAAAACTGTTTAGTCTGGCATTTGCCAATGGCTTCTTCCTGCTGCTAGTATCTATATGCATTTTCAATGCGCCTACATTTTTCTTTTGTTTTGTTATTATTTCCTATTTAGCTTGTATAACAGTTTTTGTTTTTATGTGCCTCCCATCTTGATCAGCTGACTGCTCATGCAACTTCTCTTTTATCACAAACCACCTATAATCTTGCTCATATCATCCAAGGTCATCCTCACCCCAACTTGGAGAAACTGGGAAAGAATTAAGCAAAAGAAAAAAGCAAAGAAAATAATTCAATAAGGCTTAGAGCAACTGATCCATTATCAAGGACATGCCTCTGCTCCCTTTCCTTAAACTTCCTCCCCTTTGATTTCTTTCACTACAATCACCTGCTCTATGGCTGTAGCCTTGGTTATTCTGCTGATGGAAAAGAAATATATGTTAGACAGGAACCTAACCATTTGAAAATAAAGTATTAATGCATCGTGAATGGGACTAGATTTTCTGACAGAGATTAGTTTAATTGCAATGCATTAAATCGCTGGAAAATAGCTTTTTTTTCTACAGAATTAGTATTTCTTCACGTTATGATTGCAAGCTTCCTAACATTTTCTCTGTAGCTAAAATAAATGTGTAATTACATGAAGAAGCTCTGTCTCTTCAGATTAACCCCATAATCTTAGTGTGAAATGATCATCCTAATGGTAGGGGTCCAAGTTCAGAAAACCCACTGCGTACTCAACCACTCCAGAGTCTGAGAGTGTTTCTTATAGCTCCTTTCACCAGAGCACATGTGTAATTGCTTTAAAATATTCTGGTTAAATGAAGCACAAAGTTTCAATCTACGGAGGACAACAGAGGGTCGCAGTTTCTGCAGATAGGACACGTCCCTGCCCTTGATTCATTCTTGATTCATTAAATTATGAATAAAATCACAGGGGCATGAAAATACAGGCAGGTCATCTGTATTAATCTCTCCACAGAGTATGTCTGTGAATAAAAAAGTGTCCTTCAAGAGACAATGAAAAATTGATGTCATATCTTATAGTGGTGAGAAGAAAGCTTGTGCTGCTGCACAAGTACTAAAGTAGACTCCTTTGACATTTTTGCAGCGGTGTTGGAGGAATTCAGTTTTGGTTAGCCTAACGCATTATCCTTGAAAAAAAAGAAGAAGTTTAGATTCCTGTCATATATGAACTAATACACATTTCTTGAACTTTAATATGAATGTGGAAAAGACATTTAGGGGAGATTAAGACTACATCAACAAATAAACAAAACAACTATTCACAATAGACTTATATCATACTTAAATTAGAGGTTGCTACAGATAAATACTAAAAGTAATAATAAACAAAAAAGATATAGATTGTATTCATTTCCTAATAAATAAGTAATGTCATGTGTATTATTTGTTTATATTTTTATTAAGCTATATTATAATTTCAAAATTATTTTGATCCATTTGACTGTAGCCTTACGAGTCGGGATATTTCAAATGAGATGATTACATCCTAACCTGTACAGAGCAGATTGTAAAATATCTTCTCAATATTTAAATAAAAGGACATAAAATATTATTTTGACCATAAGACATAAAACTTTTGTGCTCTAAAATTATTTCAGAAATTCAAAATACTATTGTGCTTGTGTGCACATCTAGACTGATTAATCAAATAACAGTTTCTTAATCTGTAATTTATCGATTTTTTTCAAGTACAGCAGAGCCTGAATTCCCGGATGACATCTCCCATGCTGTTTAACGTAGAGATATAAACAGGCAGTGAGTATGAGCTGTTCTCTCCATGTAAGGATATGCAGCAGTGGGAGTTGATGTGTTTGTAAAAAAGATGTTCTTTGGAGAGCATCAGTTTGCGAGCTGACACGTGTTCTGTCAGATTCTGTTGATAGATGGTTCGTTCCAGCATGATGGAATTAACCCAACTCCACTTCAAGTCTGCAGAGCTGAGTCTTTGTGTGGCAGCTTGTGCTGCTGTCGCTGTCCAGCTGTCGTCCCACGCAATAAGCTTTCATCTAAACTTCTCTCTCCAGTGCAGCTCTCCCCAACCAGAGGCTGGCCCCGGATGAATCTGCTGATATGGGAACTTTCCGATTGAGATGATTATCTGGACTTTGCAGTCTGTGGAGATTGCTTGAATTTCCTGACTCAGTTTGGAGTTTACATTCTTTGTGTGCTGTTGCCAAGGTAAGAAGTATTTACCCTATTTTACTTTTATTGTTGTTGCTTAGACTAGTTTAACTGAGGCTATGCAAGCACAGAGGCAACTTTATTAATAAAAATTATCTTAGAGAGGTGAGTGAATACATTTGATGTTATTCTACAAACTGAAAAACAAAAGTCATTTGAATTTCAGAAAATAAGGTCACAACTTATGGGAAAAAAGAGCCCAAACTGTAGCCCAAACTCTAAAAAAGAGCCTATATTTTAGGAATGGCACTGTTAAATCTTGCATTTCTTTCATAATTAAGTTTCTGTTTACGTTTTTGTTTTGTTTAAGAGCATTTATGTATGAACAGCAAAGTGGGGGTGTAGTCAGGGTGGAGAACTCTGCTTGATTCATGTTACCAAAATAGAGATTTACAGAAATCAGATGAAAAATGAAGCAAATTTCATCAAATTGTTAATTTGTCACCTGATTTGTTAGATTGTTTTTTTATGAACATGCTGGCAAAGGCGATTGTTGAAACGAGTGGCATGGTTTATTGTTCCTGTTTGTTCATATGCTAGCATTAAAGCATTATTGCTGCACCACAGCCAGGTGTTATAGGAAGTTAGAAAAGTAGCAAACTCAGTGAGTCTGTTTACTTGAAAAGTTGTGAGATTGTTCATAACTTCTTCATCATTTTTTTCCTGTTTGAGGAATGTTTGCCTGTAATTCACCGTCGTGGGTTTGTTTGGTAGTTTTCAATGTTGGTGTTGCTGAAACCGTTCTCCCAGCCTTCGCCTGTTCAGTATTTGCGGATTTTTCTGTGGAACGTGACTCTAATCAATTTGTGGAAAACCTGTCTATTAATGGATTTTCTTTTAAGAGAGCATATCTTATCTCTTATCATTTGAAAACAACCAATCCAGGAATGATATTTATTTTCCTTAAAGCAAATTGGCTGTACCCTCAAGAGCAGATAAAAGGAAAACTGTTGATGTTAGCTTCGTTATTAGTGCTAATGCACAATTAATGCATGTTAAGGCTAATTCAGAGTTTGAACTATTAAGAAAGGCAGATTTAGCAAGGTTTAGGGGTTCGCTGTTCTACCACATTCAGAAATATGGAATGACTGTGCAAAACTTTAAATTAAGATATTTATTAAGTTTTCTTGTGGTATATCTTTACTTGTTTCCTGACAATCATTTTTTTATAATTTTTCTATAAAGAAAAGTATTTTCAAAAAGAAATAAGGTTGTTTATATTTGAAACAATTGACCGTAGCTTAAAATGGTTACAGAACATTGGCTGGGGAATGTGAGTGTGTATTTTCTTAATCATGCTTCAAACAATAAAAAAGAAGATTCAGTTGAGCAATAAAAGTGATTTAATAGTCAAGTTGTGAACACACATAAAAGGCTTTTGCATCTGTTAGTTCTTTGCTTGTAACTTTGACCACCATCAGTTTGATCATCTGACTTTGGAACATCTGTTCTGGCAGAAAACTAGGAAAAAATGCAACAGCCTCCCATCAGCTCGTTATTTTGTTTGTTTTTTGTTGATGTTGGCTCACATCTTAGTACTTAACTCCAGTCAAAATGTTCCTCACCACATTTTATTTATAAACTCTTATCAGACGGTACATCCAGGCAGAGACTTTTTTTCAAACTGAATTCCATGTTGTTAAGGAATTCCTGTTTTCTCAAAACAGATAAATGTAGATATAAATATCAAGAGACATTTTGTTAACACTGCCTGAAAGTGCAATAAACATTTCTAAGCTCCGCTGAGTCGCCCTCTGTGGAGTCTCACTTCTCTGACAGTAACTTCCTGCATTGAAACAGAGCTTTGGATTAGAAAGCTAACACACAGCAGCTGCTGTGTTTCAGGAAAAATGACTGGAATCAATTCAGTCGCGCCAATGATTTTATGGGTCATCATTCTGACGGTGTTCCAAGCCACATCGCCTCAACCTGCTCCCCCTCGAGGACCCAGGCCCATACCTGGACGAGGTGACAGTCCGGAACCAACACCAGCTCCGCTGCCACCAGAGCCCACACCAAGACCAGAAGGTTGTGGGAGTGAGTTATTTTAATTTAATTTTAGGTCAGGAAACTGCAATATCCACTTTTCTGGATTTGCCTTGAAGGACTTGAGGTCGTTTTGATTTATATTTAATTTGCCTGTTTTATATGCAGTGCTGGAAGTATCCAGTGGAAATAAAAATGTAGATGGGTTAAAAGTGCAATAAAGTTCGAGCACGACTGAACATGAAATAGAGATGGTAAAGAAGGATGAAGGAGGCGCTCGTCTGCTTCTATAATACGTTGCAAAACACTCTATGAATGTGAAATTACTGTAATTTAACCAGACAAAAGAGTCTGAGTTATGTGAATGTGAAAATGCCTTATTTGTGCTATAATTTATTAGATGATTCACATTAAGGCCTAAGAGCCGCACGTAATGCTTGTCACCTTGAGGCCAAGCTCATAATAAACTAGGAACACAAAGCTTGTTTTGTACAGAGTGATGTTCCAAGACTCACAATGAAAATGAACCTTTTCAAATCATTGCATGCATTATATGCCCTTTCATTTTCATGCAAAAAATCCTAATAGCATAAAAGTTGCAGAGTCTATATTGGAAGTTTCCTACGCAGCTCAGCAGTATGAAAAGTCATGAAAGTGAAATTTAGGAATTTTATGGTTCTTGAAAAATAATTGGATTTTCAAACTTCATTCTGTCTCATTCTGCTAGTTTTTCCCATCATTCCATCAATTCATTCATCCATGTTTGTTCATGGTACTAATAGTTATACATAATGTGTTCATCTGCCATTCATTCATGCAGCTATTTAATCATCAATCCATTCATTATTCTGTCCATCACTACACCTGTTTGTCCACCATCTACTATACTTTGTTTGTTGTTTCCTATCTCCTAGTCTTTTTTTGCAGGTTTCATGTTCAAATTCTGACCACAGAAAACATATCTGCCATGGGTTTACTATTATCTTTTGCACTTACATATAAGAACTTAGCATTTTTGAATATTTGGTCTGGAAAAATGTGCAATTTTGACATAAAAAGTGTGTAGGAACCCTAATTAAATTTTTTTAGAGCATCAAAAACTACACTGCATCTTGCCTTATTCGTACCTTATCTCTTATTAATGTTAACAACAAACATTTGCAACTTATTTACATTTTTGTTGGCATCCTCCTGTCCAGCAACAATCATCGACTGTCCCATCAAGCTGTTTTTCACCATCGACACCTCAGAGACCATCGCCCTGCAGGAATCTCCGCCCGGCAGTCTGGTGGAGAGTATCAAGGAGTTCATGAAGATATTCACCCAGGAACTCGAAGATGAGGAGTACAGGGGCCAGATCCAGATCACTTGGTCCTTTGGGGGATTGCACTTCTCTCAGAAGCAGGTGTTGTTCAGTCAGTTCACGACCAGACAGAGCTTCATCAGGAATCTCAGTCAGATAAAATACCTGGGCAAAGGCACCTACATCGACTGTGCTCTCACAAATATGACCCACCAGATGACGTACTCAGGGACACAAGCTGTCCTGTTCTCAGTGGTCATCACAGATGGTCACGTGACGAGGAGTCCATGTGGGGGGATCAAGGTGGCAAGCGACAGGGCTCGGGATCAAGGGATCCACATTTTTTCAGTAGCAGCCTCCAGAAGCATCGATGAACTAGGGATGAGGGAGATAGCCAGCTCACCCACAGAGGTGTACCGAGATGATTACATAGTCATGGAGATCGTTAATGGAAGACCGAGGATGAAAACTGAAACTATTGATCGCATCATCAAAGTCATGGTGATCTGAGATCTTATTTTTTCTAAATACTTCTATAAGATTGTATTGGCAGAAGAAACCTGCCTGACTGACTGCTGTTTTTGTTTTGCAGAAATATCAAGCATATCTACAGGTAAGACAACTTTAAAAAAATTATTGATCCACTAAAACGTCACTTCATTTGTTCTAGTCCCAAGGTTTTCAAGAAACTGTTACTTTATCTGTTTACCTAATGATTTTGAATCCCTTCCCTAATATTGAACTTCAATAACTACCTGCTAGAGTTCACTAGAGTTATTATGCTTTGATTTGAATCTGTCATATTTATACAGATTAATAAAACTTTAATGAGTGTGTTAGAACTTATCTCACCGTGTCGTTTACTTTTTTTTTACTAATTTATTGAGCAATAATAATTTGTCCTCGGAGAAATAGCTACGACTTGTAAGCCAAAAACATATACCTCTACTTAAAAATCACAGAAGATCCAATGTGCCTTTAAATGTATAAACAATGAAAGCTTCAGTCCACAAGTAGTTTCTTAGTCTAACTTACCTACATTATGCTCATGAAAAATTTGTTCTTCTGTTCAAGGCGCATCAAAGATTAATGAGGTTGGTCAAACAATTTGAAATGGGATCGCCACTGTTTTCACAAATGAGCTAGTTCTTTTAAATCTTAAACATATGGCATAGGAAGACGTGATGCCATAGAAAAACACCACATCAACATCACCTTACTCTGCACTGAACACTGTAGGAGACACAATATGATCACCAGATAACCCAAGCTGCCACAAGTTTTTGGATTTGTTGAACAATTCTTTTACACAAGCACTGCGGGTCACACACGCCATGTATACTTAATGTGTTTGCAACTTCAAGAGAATCCACTCAACTGTGACTCAGCATGGTTTAATCTCTCACCACACTGTGCTGTCTGCACTGATTTCTATCACCTCAGTGTGCCAGATGCTTGAAACTGAAACTAAGGACCTGATCTACTTTCAAAATAATGACATTTCATTCCCAGACATTTGAATGATCCCAAAGTAAAATAAAACTAGAGGGTGACATCACAGGAAAAAGAAACATACCCCATCCTGATACAGCAGAATGCAATCAATTCCAAATCAGTGATCCCAATACACATACACCATTCACAACAAGAGTGCATAGTTCCAAGAGTTAACAGGATGTTTCACAAAATCCTCTTTATATTCTTATGTTTAGACCAATTTCTATATACAGTGTTTTTCTTTTTTCAAAATCACTGTACATAGATATCTTATTTTTTTTCATTTCAAATAATCATATTTGAAATGTTTGCATATTGCTTAAAAAGTGGAACCAAAGTTAAATTTCTTGTATGTGGCCAATAAAGATGGTTCTCATTTGGTGACATATAAGACAAAGCAATCAAACATCCTGACACAAACCCTTTGTCCACCTGCTGATGAAGTTCTGTCTGGTCATGAATTGACATGAATCCGGCAATGTATCACCTCAAATTGTTCAGTACAATATCCTTCAAAAAGCAATGGTGCCTCAGTGCAATAATTGTTTTTCGAACTACGTCTCAGCACTGAACCCATGGTGCCCTGAGGGGTTTCTTCTGCCAACCAGTGTGCTGCAAATGTTCAAATATTCAGATTCAAAACAAAAACATGCAATGAGTCTATAGAAGAAAATAATAGAGCATTTGACAAAAGCCAACCAACACCAACAGAAGAACTGCTTGTGGATTATTTGCTCATATTTGTTGAAAAAAGAGAGAACATACTTTCTAATCAAGTATTAAAACGTAAATGTATGTAGAATATTTAATGTGGAAACATTTACTTAGTTTCTATCATTATAATTGAACAGTAGAGATACCAGGTAATTTTTATCTATGAAGCAAAACATTAATCCCCCATAAGCACACAAACCAATGCTTATTGCAGAAAATCCTTAAAACAAAAACCTTTAGAAAGTGCTACACTGTCTAATTCTTTTTAATTTTGAAATGACATTTTGAAATAATATTTTGTTTACTTATTACGAACTAATTTATTTTTTTGTTCTTCTTCTACTTGCAGTGTTATAAACCTACATGCCTTGCAGTACCTGGGATCCCGGGACGAAAAGGGGCCTCAGGTCCAAAAGTCAGTGTGACTAGTGCTATGCTAGTTTTCATGTTTTGTCTCCTGTTTTGCAAAATGTTCATTTTGCTGTTATTTTTCTAGGGCATTAAAGGTGACAGAGGCATCAAAGGACCAAAAGGTCATAAAGGTAACCAGGTATGCCTGAGAATACATCAAATCTAGTTAAAAAAAAAAAAACAACTTGTGATTTTATGTTTTTAATTATCAATGACATCTCATTTTTAAATAAAATGTTCCAATTCAGGGTGATCCTGGGATTGAAGGTTCAATTGGACAACCTGGTCTAAAGGTTTGGTGAAGCTCACCAAATATTTATAAGTTTTTCATTTATTTATCTTAATAATTTGTCCCTTCTTGTTTGCCCTCAGGGAGAAATTGGTTTTAAAGGTGAAAAGGTGAGATTTTCCTAAACTTTCAGATTATGTGCCAGTGAGGGAAAGAAAATACCAGCTCTAATGAATTTATTTCATTCAAACAGGGTGAAATTGGATTAATTGGAGCAAAGGTATAGTAACATTTTAATGCTTGGCTACAACACTCATTTCTAGACTCTGAAAATTAATTGTGTTTGTTGTTTCTTGCAGGGTGCGGTGGGTTCACCAGGAAGGAATGGAACAGATGGACAAAAGGTAAGTGGTGATGCATGTTACGTTTTCCAGGCACGGTATACTAGAGAAGTTCACTGATCTGTGGAAATTTCAGGGTAAAATTGGTCGAATTGGAGCTCCTGGCTGCAAAGGTGATGCAGGTGAAAAGGTGAGTCTTGTGCTTTTACTGAAATCTGTTTTTGAGTATTGATCTCATCGAAGTTACCGCAAGAAAGAACACAATCACTTCTACCATGTTGCACACATAGAACAATCAGATGGTGTTTTACTTTATCATTAATCACCCACAGATGTCTGACTCATTCAATGCCTGTTTTTAAGGGACCAGATGGACACGCAGGAGACCCTGGCGACTCTGGATTATCTGGAAAAACGGGAGAAAAGGTATGAAAAAGAAGTCTAAGTTTATATAATTTTAGTCCGGAGAAAGACGAGGTAAAAATGTAATAAAAATAAAATCAAAAAAGAACAGCTCAAAAATGCATAGTTAACATAGAGCAAGGCTGTGGATTCAGAATTTGTTGGACTCACAGAGAAACAGTCAGGATGTTTTAATTGCAGCCTGAACCATCAACTTTTTATGGGGATCTTCGCTTGTTTAATAGGCAGAAAGGAAATTTCCAGTTTGAGCACGACTTTTGAAAGATGATGTGTCACATAAGCAAACTCCAGTGTATTGAAGCAAAACGCATATGTTAACACTTCACTCAAGCAGCAAAGTAGAAAAAAAGTCTGAAAATATATGCAAGGATATCTGTTAAAGCAGAAAAAATGTCTCAAATTAAACAACTTAATTAACTGTCAAAATTATTCTTGCAAACCTGCAGGATTTCACCTTGTTAGTACAACTCAGTACCTTCAAATTTTCTTCAATTATAGATTTCTGCTCTGTGTATAAACTATCCATAGAGTATATATGTGTTTTCTAAAAGGTTATACACGTGTGCAGTATGATATTGTACATCTGGTGACATCCTTCAGTACTTTCATGTGGTTCATAATTTTTTTAAGGTATTACAGAGTTTTTCATTGGAATTTGGTTGCTTTTTTAGTCCAGATTCTGATCATTTAGGGAGGAATGTTTTGTTTATTTTTCAAGCCACTTAACTCTGACTTTTAGGTCATTCAGGCGCAAAATACATCTCATACTGGAGTGACAAACCAGTGTTGACTATTCATGTAACACACTACTTATCAAAAAACATATTTTTGAAGGAATCTGGAAATGAAGGTTGTAATAGTTTCACTAAAAAGTCCCAGTGTAGAAAAAACATCATCTGCAAACAGCTGTTTTTTTTCTTATCTGGCTCCTTTGGCTCAGACATGGGGGAAAAAAGCAATGTTCTTAAATTTTACTAGGCTAATTATTAGTAACTGTTTGGGCATATAAAGCGGGATCCATCCTTCTCACCTGTGTTTACGTGCACAGAGACGATTATTGCAGCTGGAAAGAATACATCTTCCCCCGTATATGGTCGCTTCTTCCTGTTTTTGTGAGCATGACTCAAGTAGCTTTTTACTTTCAGAAAATAAAAGTGTGTTTTAACGCTACTTTTGTGCTTTGAAAACCAAAGGAAAGGTGGAATCTGATTTATTTACTATTTTATAATTTGAAAATTTCAACATCTTCAAAACAAGGTTAAATGAATTCTTTAAGCAAGCATCCATATTTATTCTCTATGTTCATGTCCAGTGTTTAAATCTAACTGTGTCATTGTCTTTGTTGCCTTTGTTGATTCAGGGTGATACAGGTCTCCCTGGGAAGATTGGCCCTCCAGGCCCTGTGGGAAATCCAGGACTAACGGTAAGTTTTAGTTTGAAACACAGCAGAATGATGAAAAAATACAGCCATTAACCGTATTGACTTGCCGTTTCCTAGGGTGAAAAGGGAAATCCTGGTAATCCAGGATCTCCTGGAGAAAGAGGGGTTCCCGTATGTATCATAGATTTATTTAAATGTCCTACAACATAAATTATTGGTAGAGTGATGACTCCTATAGTACATTTGTATTTCTTTCAGGGGATCAGTGGCAAACCAGGACTGAAGGGCGAACTGGTATTTCAAGAACTATTTAAAAGTTTTGTTTTTGAGTTATAAAATTTTGACATTCATATTTTATCAAACGTCAACAGGGCAGGCGAGGAGATCCTGGAAGGAAAGGGGTGCCAGGACAAGATGGGGCCCCAGGACCAAAGGTGAGTTTTACATTGAGAAAAATCTGTTGTCATCTACCGATGACGTTTAAAGTTTTAGGTTTTTAAAGCAGATCTATTCCTTTTTCAAACTGAGAAAAGTTAGGAAAACCATAACCAAAAGTAAATGCTAAAGAACTTCTACTGAAGGGTGTCTCAGTAAACTATGGAGTGTTTTAAAACAAAATGCAAAGATCTTGAAGGAAAGAGGGTTTCTGCTAGTGATCTGAAACTCTGTTAATCTTTTGAAATACTGACAAACAGCATGAAATTCTGTTGACTGACAAACAGCATGAAAGTACAGATATATCGAAGTAAATATCTGTACTGCAATATTTCTGTCGAAGTACAGAAAATATCATATTTTTCACATTTTCTGCACAACTCTACACCCCCAGAGAACAGAATCCCCTCCTGTCATGATTTAGTTATGCAATGCATCAGATAATTTCTTTGAATTCTGAAGAAGATTCTTGTTTTGCTCCCATTTCTTTATTCAGATTGAGCAATTATTTATGATTTAAAATTCTCACGCAATATTTCTTTGAAGGGAGATCGAGGAGCATCAGGGGACAGAGGTCGACCTGGGGAGGATGGAGTTAGGGGTGCGAAGGTGAGAGGATCACAGTGTGGGTGGGCTTTGGCCAGAGAAACAACCCAGAGCCTTGTTACACATCATATGATGAAGCTACTCCTTCATGCATGGTGAATCAGCCAAAACAAGTCCAGCTGAGTATGGTATCAGCAAAAATGTGGTCTTTCTCTGGGGAAAACACAATCCTTTTGAAATGTTTGGCCTGCGTTGTCCACTGCCAAATTCCCATCCACATGAGTAATTCTGTGTGTGGGGGCCAGAGTCAAGGTTAAGTCCAGTGAAAGCATTTCCATTAATGTTTTCAGGGAGGCCAAGGACTACCAGGACCAAGGGGTTGGCCAGGAGAACCAGGCAGCGCTGGAGGAAATGTGTGCAGTTCATAATATCATCCTTATTATTAACTGATTAATAGTTAAAGTTCATGAGCTGATGGAGCCATTAACCTTTGACGCTGCAGGGCACAGTGGGGCCTCCTGGAGACCCTGGACTGAGAGGAGACCCTGGACCACCTGGACCGCAAGTGAGTAGATCAGGCTTTAACTCTAAATGTAATAGTTTTTACACTTTTTAAATTTAATGGCATTTTAACAGTATTATTTGGAGGTCTTAAATTAAAATAAGTAAAAACTGTATTCAGATGTTTACCACTCTGAAGACTTAAACTTTCCCATCGCAATGAAAGAATTTAGATTCTTCAGATTAAATTTAAGCTCATTTAATGAAAATGTATGCGGTTATATTTCCAGTGAGGAGGAGAAAGTCTGGAGTAGTTTGGGCATGTTGCTAAGGTGGATTTTCAAATCTAGTTTTGAGTGTTGGATGCTTATAAATAGTCAGTCTGTTTTGAAGAATCTATATTTTCAAAACTCAGCTAATTTCACATGTAAACATGTTTTTTTTAGCATCTGATGCTAAAAAGTGATGTCTACTCATCACTTATATCCATGGTTGTTACAGGGTCTGACTGCTGACTTATAGGTCAAACTAATGTTTTCTAATGTCACTCATTTACTGCAAAAAAAAAAGATTGTGAGTTTTTTATTTATATTGGAGAAATGTAGTGATGCTATTAAAGCATTGATAACCAAAACCTAATCTTTGTACATAATATTTAATATTCAAAACTGTCCTGGTTTAAAGGGAGACAATGGAAGACCAGGATTCAACTACCCTGGACCAAGAGGACCAACAGTACGATTTTTTTCTGTTCATATCATAAGATTTCCTTCAGGTTTTAGATGCACGATTAAAAGTGAATTCTGTGCTTTGCAGGGAGAGAGAGGAGATCCAGGCAAGAGAGGACCCAGAGGGGGCAGAGGTGAATGCGGTGCAAAAGGGGAGCCAGGAGCTAAAGGAGCACCAGGAGAGCCTGTAAGAATAAAGACACAATGTCTTTAATGGAAGGGCAATTTAGGGTTTAAACAGAGATGCTGAGCAGATAAGCTGAAACTAATGTTTATACGGTTTTGCTGAAACAGGGAAAAACTCTTATCTCAAAAATGAATGCTGTGCAGACTGTTGTGCCTCCAGTACTTGGACTGCTGAATGCACACAGCAGATGGAGTACTTAAATGAAACTATGTACATCAGTGTAACAATCAAGTTTCAGGGCCGTGTTAAGTATTTTAACTCAATAAATGATTTTGCTTAAATTAATTTTTAACACTGATAATGCATTAGCCTACATTGTTGCACCAAATACATCTAAATCTGTAAATTTATTTTATTTTGTAAAGTTTAACTAAATCCTTAATTATGACATCTTTGTCCTTGTCGAAAGTTTGCATGAATATATTCATGAAAATTCTACTTTCACACCAAAGAAGTTACTTAAAAGAAAAATCAATTAATAAATAGGAAAATGTATGCACTCGATGAAGCTACTGAGATTTTGTAAAACAGACTTGATTTAGGTCTTTTTTCTGTTTTTCAGAAGTATTGATGTTATATTTTTCTGCAAGATTCATCCACCACAATAAAATGTCTTCTGCCTTCATTTCAACTTAAAAGGTCACCTAAATACATTTTTCTAAAGAATAGTTACTACAGTGGCCAGTTAGTCAAAGGTCGTCATCTCGTTTGGTGCTGATGTAGATTTGCACAAAAACTTCTTTACTTGGCTTTACTTAGACACCCCATATGCAGCCACCTACTGGACATCCACTATAAGATCACAAAATTTGTGGCTGGCCTTTATGACAATTGTACAGGTAAAAAAAAATTACTAACATCAATTAATAATGACGAATATTATTGGCAAAATGTTGTGCAATTAATCCTTTGTCCATTACTGGAGGTCCAAAGACTTAAAAAATGACTTTGCAGCCATTCCCAGATTGACAGATTTCAGAGTCCTCTGCTATTGAATTTCTTGAGATCAGAGATTAATGTGTTGCTATTTGAGATATTTTAGCCTCCTTCATGTTGTCATGCAGTTTCTATTTAAGTGATTTTTTAATTCCATTCCATTTTGTCAGTTAATTCGTGATTTAAAAGGAGGATTAGTTATCTTATCACATAGATCTGGGTTGGTTTCAGTATCTCAAACATTTATTGTGACCAAACAAGCTGAAGAAGTCTTTAGAGAAGAAAATACTTTTTCACATAATTTGTGTGACTTTTTCAAAACATCATATTTACAATTGGCTGAGTATTTCACAAATTATGTAGAAAAAAATTTAATTAAAAACATATTTTTGGGGAAAGAGACATTTTAGAAACCCAGTCTCACTGTGAGGATTACCCAGGTGGAAATAGAAAACGTAAATATCACGGAAGAAGAAACAGAAAATAGTCATTAAAAAAGACACTGAACAGCTTCTTTTTTAGACATGAAAAAAAGAGCGCCAGAGATTATCATCATCATTATCATTACTGCCATCTGTGTCTTTGTGATATTCTTTTTGCAATGAAACAGATGCAATTTATCTTCATGTGTAGTTCATGAACAGTACAGTACTTCTTCAAACAAGGAGCAAAATCAATGACCACAACTCCCCACCTTCTGTAAAAAAGACTTTAGCTGAACACTTTATACATATGCAGAGAATGAGTCACTACTACTTAAAACTTGCTTGGTATGAGGTATGACTCACTTCACCAGAAAAATATTTTGCATTCAGGGTGAACCAGGCCAGCCAGGAGAGCCAGGAGAGCGAGGACCCCAGGGAGACCCTGGAAAAGATGTAAGAAGCATCAGCGAAACCACTTCAGTAATTACCTGACCATGCATAAAGATTTCAGATCCAATATCTCTGCTCTGTCTTTGTCATGTGCTTGTGCAGGGGGGTCCAGGACCAGCTGGGGATCCTGGGCTCACTGTAAGTCAAACTGAAAAATACCATGAATAAAAGTAGGATCTTTATATTCTCTTAAATTGAATGTCTCTAACCCATCTTAATGTTACTCCAGGACTGTGATGTTATGACGTACATCAGGGAGACGTGTGGTTGTTGTGGTAGGCAGAGACGTGATCCTCATTCCAACACAGCTTTGCAGTTATTATCTATAAACATCCTGAGCCACTTTTTGCATTGCATTTTTTTTTCTTTCCACTCAGACTGTGAGAAACACTGCAGCGCTCTGGACATTGTCTTTGTAATTGACAGCTCTGAGAGCGTTGGGATGACCAACTTCACCCTGGAAAAGAACTTTGTTATCAACACCATCAACAGGCTGGGATCGATGGCCTCCGACCCCACATCTCCAACTGGTACAGTCCACAAAAATAACATTCAATCCTTTTCTAAAAGAAAATCAACACAGCGATCATGTGTCAAACTGTAGGGAATGATTCAGTGACTTGAAAGTCAGAGCCTATTGTTTTCCCACCTAATGTTACGTTAAAACTTTGCTGTTATTTCCACAATATGATAAACTCCATCTAAATTATCACTGGGTTCAACGTCTTTATACAAACAACAACAATACAATATCAATTCGAATGTACAAAACAGCTAAATTTAGGAGTAATTTTCAGGTAAACATGCTTTTTGTGCAAAATTTTGTAGCTTTTTGTCATTCTGTATTAAAGGTACAACAATGTGTGTAGCATTTTGGGGGTTTTTCACTTTTAACACTACCTTAGAGTTCTACTCAGAAGTTGTAATTTTCAGGTTTCTTGCTTGAAAAATGAAACAGAATGAACCCTGAAGGGGGAATCGTGGATTTGAACATTAGAGGTCGCCCGCTAACTCCAAATTCAGATTCAATATGGTTTCCAAAGTGAAAGTTGTTAAAGGATTAAACAGTTTATTTGCACTTCTGACTCTTTTCTATCTTATTAACCACCGCAGATGTAGTGCCAAGCAATCGTTGTTTGTAAAAATTCTCTTGATGTCTAAATGCACAGAATGGAGATTAACAAGTTGGTAGTTTGTTTGCCTTGCTAATTGTAGTTAGTGATAAAACACTTAGCAAAATTAAAAAGTTTTGCAACCTTCTAGCTTAGCTGTGGAATCATCCCAAGATCCGGTTTTCAACTTCTGCGGCAGCAGCAGTCTACCACAGTTGTGGTTCAGAGATTTGGGAAACTCTGTTCAGCATTGTTCAATTGAAAAAATGAAGACTTTTATTGACATATCTACAGAAAACAGTTTAAGTTTTATCATTAAAAATGACCATTTACTTATACTAGCAACTTGCAATTAATCTACAGTGACTGTGTTTTTCAGGTACAAGAGTTGGAGTGGTGCAGTTTAGTCACGAAGGAACGTTTGAGGTCATACGACTTGATGACCCTTCCATAGACTCTATGTCTTCATTCAAGACAGCAGTGAAGAATCTGCAGTGGATTGCTGGGGGCACATTTACACCCTCTGCACTCAAGTTTGCCTATGATAACTTAATAAGGGACAGCAAGAGAGCCCGTGCCAAAGTATCTGTAGTGGTAGTCACAGACGGTCGCTTCGACCCTCGTGATGATGACAGTAAACTCAGGTACCTCTGCGATGACCCCAATGTGGTGGTGAATGCCATTGGGGTTGGTGACATGTTTGACAAGGAACATGACAGTGAAACCCTGTTATCAATAGCATGCAACAACAAGAACCGCATCACTGAGATGAAGCGATACACAGACTTGGTGGCTGATAACTTCATTCAGAAGATGGAAACGGTTCTCTGTCCTGGTAAGTCTCTCCATCCATTCCCCTTTTGGTATATGCCTAAACTCCACTGAATGTCTGTGTACTTTTCCAGATCCAGTGATTAAGTGTCCAGATCTTCCCTGTAAAACCGGTGGGTTTTATTTATGGTTAGGTTATTGTTTTAATGGTAAAATGAAGAGAATGTAATTGAGTAAGCTGTCCTCTTTCATTACAGAACTTGATATAGCTCCTTGTGTTGGACGACCCATAGAGCTGGTGTTTCTTCTCGACGGTTCGGAGCGCCTCGGGATGGAAAACTTTGGCCATGCACGTCATTTTGTTCAAATGGTCGCAAACGCAATGACAATGGCCAAGAACAGAAATGACCAAAACGGGGCTCGTCTGGCACTTATAGAGTTTGGCAATGAGAATGAAAATCAAGTGGCCTTTCTTCTTACACACGACCAGAAGGCCATCACTTCTGGTCTATCAGGTTTACATTATCTTGATGCTTCGTCAGCAGTGGGACCTGCCATCTTCAAAACCATCAATGAGATTTTGGGCAAAGGTCCCACTCGCAAGTCAAGACGTGGTGCCGAGGTTTCATTTGTTTTCATCACAGATGGTGTTACTAATACCACCAACCTGGACGAGGCAGCTTCTGCAATGCGCAGGGAACACATCTTTTCCACTGTGATTGCCACAGGAAGTGATGTGGATGAAGAAGTCCTAGCAAAGTTGGCTATGGGTGACCAGACTGCCATCTTTAAGAGTCATAAATTTTCTGATCTGTTACAGCCTAGTTTCTTTGACCGTTTTGTCAGGTGGGTGTGTTAGAGACTGTCCTCATTGTGAGTGTCGTACTGGTGCTACTGCTCCGTACTTAACCATTTTAACAGCTGATCCAGGTCGAGTTCACCCTTGTATTGTTCTCAAAAATGCTGATTAAGGTCAGCTTTGTTCTAATTTCACCTCAGTCAGAAATTAACGGGAACAATAATGTGCAAAATCTAAAATATTTGAGGAGGAAGTTTCTAAAGAACTCAGCTCTTACCAGCACTGATTTTCTTTGTGTTCAAATATGAAAAAAGAGAAATGAGCCAATGGTGAGACATAACTGGCAAAGACTTTAGGTACCTCTATATTGTCTACCCAGATTGTTTTGAGTGAACATTTTCTTGACAAGCCTTTTTCCTTATACCAAGCATATTATATTAGGTTAGCGTCAATTTATCTGTAAAATGGTCCATTTAGTTTTCCAATTGCAAGAAATTCAACCTTGAAACAAAACCAAGCATAAATAAGGGTAAATGATTTCCATCCAGTTAATTTGATAGCCAGTAAAGCTATTTATTTTTCCAAATGCTTGCAAATTCATCTCCAGACATGAACACTAATTATACAGCGAAATTAGCTAATATCATAGCTAACCAAGAGCACTTCGGTGTGGTCCGTTTGTACTCTGAAATCTGACTTTCATATTTACTTCACTAACTCAAAATTCAATGTGGCTCAAATGTAACAAAAATTTTATGCCTTGTTTTTTGGAATTTTGGTGATACTTTCTCAGTCACACATAGTGTCTTTAATATGTTTCTAAATAGTTTGAATGTATAAAACACCGAAATATGTGCCACTTTAATTAAATTTACCCTTAATGACACAATTAGCAAATACTACTGTTGTTATCAAGCAACTGAAACTAAGTGATCTGTTGAAAGGTTACAAGCAGTTACTCCTTCCTTGAAGGAGGAAACTCCCCTGCTGTTTTCACTCTATGCAAAACCCAGGTAGTTGACCCAAAAGGCTGAAGCTAAAGGCTAATCTGAGAGGCCAGAGACCAAGAAAATAACTAATGTTAATGCTTCACGTACCTGTAAATTGTTGTCATGCACCTATAGAAGAGTTATTAATAAAGAAGCTGAATATCATTTTCACATGAAGCGAAGGTTAGAGGCAGTACACCATCTCCTGTACATTTGGGATTTTCTAGATGGATTTTGACTACATGTTTCCTTCAACAACTAAATATCTATGTCAGGTTATTTGGTCACTTAAAATTTTCCGAAACATAACTGTTTGTCTCTCTGTTTCCCTGTGATGATGTGTTGTGACCTGTCTAAGGTTCACCCGACATCTTGCCCACCGAGCACCACAGATAGGCACCAGCCCCTTTGCAACTCTAGCATTTGAATAAACCTCTGAATATGGACTTACACCAATTGAAAACAATATAAAATATCTAATACAAGTAAGATATTAACTACTTTTAACCTTTTTAACAGAACCACACCTGGAAATTCATGAACTTCTTTGAAAGTTGGCTGTGATGTCATTTTAAGATTAGGGCTTTAATGACTTAGGTAAATCAAATTCAGTGATACAGACTTGAATCTTTGTTGTCTGCAATAAATCCAGGGCAATACGTTGTGTTTATGCTTTTTATTTTGAAAGGTCCTCTCCTAAACTAAGGAAGTATCGTCACATTTTTAAGAAGTACATTTTACACAAATGCAGCTTTTAAGTGTTTTATGTCTGATGGCTTACATTTATTAATTAAAGACTTTTTTTAGAGCTGTTCAACAAATATGTTTAGCAGTATCATATAGTACAATAACTCGTTTCAAGAAAAGTGGTTTAAAGGGTTTTTGTGTAAAATACAAGTGTTCATTGTCTGTCAAACAAAAACTTTGCAATACACTCATTATTTTA
The DNA here is from genome assembly GCA_903067095.1 of Girardinus metallicus. Taxonomy (NCBI): domain Eukaryota; kingdom Metazoa; phylum Chordata; class Actinopteri; order Cyprinodontiformes; family Poeciliidae; genus Girardinus; species Girardinus metallicus. Next base: position 33,517 of record CAEGAE010097950.1, read on the forward strand.
AGAAAATACTTGTTTATTGCTTGTGCGTTCTACAATTTGCAATTATTATCACAAAGCATCATGTTTTAATAGATTTTGTCACCCAAAAAAAGCACAAGCTCTACTGCTAAGCATATTCTAAATCACTGATTTCACATAATAAACCTGTAGTACTCTGAATGTTTCTGTTTTTAGTACACTAGATCATTGGAAATTGAATTACAAAAGACTCATACAATGATAGTGATTTCACATTTAAAAGTGAACACAAAGTTTTTGATCTAAGCAGTTTTCTGTAAGTTGTTTGGTCAATTGTTTAATAAAGTACAGCTAACTAAAATACACCCAGTGACGGGGACTTCCAGTGGAAGGAACAGGACAAAGGACGGTTTAACTAGTTTGCTTTGGGTGGGTCCAAACACCACATTCCTTAAATTTCTGCCAAGACTCCTCCTGCTTCTTTTCTTACATCATGTCCAGCTGCACAGGAAGAGAGCAAAGAGAAGGGATATGAGCCTGATGAGTTTTTAATGAGGAACTAAAAGCTCAACTCTTCAAAGAACAACATGAAAACTGCAGAGAAAACAGTTCTAACACTAATCTAATTCCTAAATTATATATCTATATAAAAAGAGAGAACATAGGTTGTTGTTGGAGGACACGTTTTCACACTCACCAAGTCATCAACATCGCCAGTGTCTTCCACCGGTTCAGGAGCAGCTTGTTCTTTCTTTTCCTCAGCCAAAAGAAACTGCAAACAAAGTAGGATTCAGCTAGTATTAGGGCTGATAAAGTTTGTTTTCACAATCTAAATAACTTGCACACGACTTTAAAATATGCTTGGAAAGCTAAATATTTCAGCATTTCAACACAAAACCTGAATGCTACAGATTTAGAACAGTAATGTATCTCACAGTAATATATTTAAAGGGTTCATTTCTGCTATGTTTCGTAATTATGGGTTAGAGCTAATATAAAAACTTTAAATTTAGTTTCTCGTGAATTGGAAAATTATGGAATAAATGGAAAATTGGTTTTTAATAGGAAGAAAGTCCAGCGTGACTTCAGCCTTCAGCTGCTCTTCTTAAATTAGTTTTAGTTCAGCCACATCGGAGGGTTTAGATGCACAAAAGGACTCTGGAACTTGACTAGTCCACTCCAAAACCATCATCTTGTTTTTTATTAAGCCATTCAGAAGTGGACCTACCGCTACTTAATCTAAGTGTCCTTGAACTAAAGGTCATGAACTGATTCCTCCTCAAGAGCAGAACTCAGGGTTCAATCATTTGGGTTCCTGTTGGTCCGAAAAGCTTTTTCCACTTGGAACTCTCCAAAGGAAGCCATTTCTGAAAAGTCTGGTTTTTTTGTTGGAGACCGCAAATATTAACGAAAGCAAGTGAGGCCTTTAGATGTTGGTTTATTTGAGACCTCCTGGATGAGTCACTGATGTGTTCTGGGAGTAATTTTGGTAGACAGCCTACTTCACGTTGTCAGAAAAGTAATATACAAGTGATTTCTAGATTCTGCAAGTCTGGCAGTAATTAAGCTTTTCCACAGGGGGTCAGGTTAATTTGGACAAGTTGTTTCTCTTGAAATTGTCATTTAAAAACTCATTTTTTTCAAAGTTTCTTTTTTTTGATTTGCTTGTTATTCATTGCCGATATTAAAAATTAATTTTCTGCCAAACTGAATATTGCTTTTTTCATTTGCTGTTAACCATAATCCCCAAAATAAAAGAAGTACTTCTTATATATGTTGCTTTATGTTTCATTAGTCTGCATTTATACACAAGTTTCACTTTTTGAATTGACTTATTGAAATAAATTAATTTCTCAGTGATATTCCACACTATTAATATGAACATCAATGTGCATTAAAATCACCTGAGTGGCTTCACTTTTCGACACGGCGCTTCCTTCAACCTCGTCCTTGCTGATCAAAGTCACAGCATCTGCCCAAACAAAGAAGTCAAACTCTTCAGTAGACTTGTACTGTAACTAAAGCAGCGTTTGGCACTCAAATCATGTAGAGGCTTCATCTCTTCCCAGGGGAAAAATAATTTAGCAGAAACCTTGCAGCCTCTTAAAAAGAAGGCTTATCGTACCTTGAACAAGCAGGTCCCAGAAGACCTCGAGGGCTCTGCTGGGAATACTCCTTTTCAGGGACTGAAGGTAACTGTTGAACAGATCAGCATTCCCCTGCTGAATTATGGAAGACATAAAACATTCAAATTCCATTTAGCGCTCTCGCAAATGCTGACATGGTTATGAAAATTGGCCTCAGCTCAAGTCACAAGAAAAGAAACAGAGTCATTTTAATCTCAAGTCTAATAATCTCAGAAGAACAACCAAACTTTGAAAGAACATTATAGTCGTGCATTCCTAAATGTCAGCTAGTGAATGTTTATTTACCTTAACAGACTGCTCTCTGAAAGCCTGGATACAGGTGATGCTTTTCATGTAGTAGTGCGTGTTCTTGTTGCTAAGCAGCTGCTCTATCCTGTGAGTCAGCTGCTGACAGACTGAAAAGACAGGGGTCACCACAACCAGAGAGAGAAACATAATTACAGGGGCTGAGCGTGAGTCACGGTGGTTTATATTACACCGATTTTTATCTGATCAGTTCGGCAGAGAAATAACAGGAAGCTGGGACCTCACCTTCTCCAAACGGAAGAGTTTTCTGTTTGATCAGAGCGCGAAAGTCCCGGGCTGGATTGACGCTTCCCACCTGGTTGGAGGTGTAAATTTGTTTAAGACACATCTGTTGCATTGAGGCTTTCCAGACTCAATGCAACAGAATCTGTTTTGTTATTTTTTAAAACACAAAATAATAAACTGCATCATTGGTTTATGGCAGATTTTCTACAGAGGGCAGGCTTTAAATAATCAAGAAGAAAAACCTTTAACTAGAGGGAAAGTAGGACACAAGGGACGGATACAGGACATGAAGATAGGAAGGAGAAGGAAGGAAGGCATGGAAACAGGACATAAGGAAGGGAATTAGGACACAAAGGAGGAAAAATGGAAGGTCACAAGGAAGGAAGGAAAGAAGGAAGTAGGATAAATGATAGAAGTTCACCAAGACAGGGAGAGAGATAGGAGAAATAATGAAAGGAAGGAAAGATAGAGGAGGTAAAACATTAAAAATGAAGGAGGGACAGAAAGATAGGGAGCATAAAAGGTTGAAGGACACAAAGAGGGAATTAAAAGACATGGTGCAATAAGTGCAAGGACACTACTAACGAAGGAAGAAAATAGGACAAAAATACTAAGCAAAGAGGGATAGTAGTAGAAGAAAGAAAAGAGGAAAGGAAAGAAATAAAGAAACAAGGGAGGAAGGAAAGAAAGGACACAAGAAAGGAGAGACAGAAGAAAGGAAGAATACAAAATTTAGACAATGGGACAGGAATCGAGTCGATAAATAGAAATATTTTTCCACCCTTATTTTTTTTTATATTTATCCAGACATGAAAGCTACTCTAAGCTTTTCTATATATGACCCCTATGTGGCCGGTGAGGACTCAGCCAGTTCCCTCTGATACATACAGAAGTAACAGATCCTTCAGCAATGTTTGCCAGGCTATACTCATCCTCTGCTTCGTCTTCTTTTGCTTTCTTAGCATCTGGTTCCTCAGAGCTATGAATCACATAGGAGAATATTTACAATCCATCACAGCTTCTTGCAATGTGAAAAATACCATGCATGTTACTCTGCAAAGGTTTTACAACCAATCTGCACAGACCCAACAGGACTCTGAATCCAAACTCACTCTTTGCCAAAAATCTGAGCGCTTGTCTTCAGCTTCTTTTTCTTCTCTACTTCGGTAAGAGGAAACAACTTCTTTATCTCCTCCAGTGGAGCTTGGCAGCGTTCCTGGATGACCTCAGGGCGATCGAGAGCAGCCTCCAGCCACGGCTCCATGGGGGGAAGAGGAGAGTCGGGGTGTACAGCCCTGTGGTGCAGACACTGAAAAAATAAAATGATTTTGAAAATCTGAAACCAGCACTCAGTGAGGGAGAACCAAACCAGGATAAACAGTGTCAGGTACTAGCTGGGTAAGGTTTTCCTTCCAATAGGGAAATCATCCGGACAATATTCACAAACGATGCATTTTACCTAAAATATGAAATTTATCCCTGTTAATATTATGTATGTCTATCGTACAACCAAATGAAGTTTTAGAAATTAGAATATTACACACAACAATAGAAAGTTTTGGTACTTCTAACAGTGTGGGGAGGTTCTAGGTCTTTCTGGAAAATGAAACCAGCATCTCTCTAAAGTTCATCCACAGACAAAGCATGAGCTGCTCTAAGATTTCCTAGTGGATGGCCGACCTGCCTTTAGACTTATTGAAACAAAACCAGAAAATAGCAGTGAACTTTGACCTCTTAATTCTTCACTTTTTTGTCTACTACCTTTTTTTCTTCCACTTAACTTTCCATTTACCCACTAGCCTTTTGTAACTTACCCTCCTTCTAGAGGGTTTCAATGACTGTCTGCTGGATGACTGTTATATCAAAACTCTCCCCTACGATCATTTCATTTCTTTTAATTATTCTTAATTAAAAAATTCTAATTTTCTGTAAAACCACATTTCATTAACTCTAAGCCATAATCAGCATAATTAATGGAAAGAAATGCCTGCAATATATCTCTGCATTAATGTATTAGATTTGATTTTCACTTTCTACACTGAATTACTGAAACACACTCACTTTTTGTGTGCATTATAATATTCTGACTCAGCCGGAGAGCGAGAAAAAAGTCCTGAGTTAGCCATAAAGAAAAAGTGTTTGGAAAACATCAAAGAACAACAAGCAGCACTTCACATGTGATGAAGATTTTGTGAACCATGTCTGCAGAAGAATATGAAATATTAAAGCTCTTTCCTGTGCTCAATAAAACTTTTCTCTACGTATTTCTTTTCATTTGTTGAATATTTTTAGCAATTTTTTTAAAGACATTTCTGGCGCTTCAGTCAAAAGTCTTAATTGTTAACTTGCTTCAATATTAGTCATGTCGTTTTCTATGTATGTTTGCCAGTAAAATAATTGTGATTCACTGTTTTTGTGGTGTCTTAGATAACCTATTTTAGAATCTCTCTAAAAATAAAACCTTTTGGCCTGTGAAATAAGTAATAGACTATCCTAAAGTAAATGCAGATCATTTAAAGCTTCAGTACCTTCCTCAATTGTTTGAACAAATTCTTAGAAATAGTAGTTTTAGGGGTTTTGCTCGGCATTTCAGGCAGAATTTCGGTACCACAGATGCATGAATTAAAAGGTACCTAGATACAAAACTGATAGTTAAATTGTATTCGTTTTATTTCTGAAAGTGTGTGGATTCAGTCAATTAATGAAAAACCCAAATATCGGTAGGCAAATGTTAAATTAATGTCATGCAATAAATCAAAGAAAAAGCACGGAAATCTAATATAGATTAAATAGTCAGCATTTCTTAGGCATTATTTGACATTTGTCCTTTAGAAAATGGTAGACGGGAGAAAAAGAAAAAAAAATTATCAAACATTCATACTAAATTTTTTTCTTTCCCCCCATATACAGGTCTGGATATTCAGAGAAGCAAATTCCATATTTTCTCATTCATGACAGTGTAGGAGCTCTGTCTTTTACACTGAGTGTTTCCAAACTGCACCTGGAAGTGTCTCTGGAAGGCAGGGTTGGGAAGATGGTGAGGTTTGAGCAGATCTTCGTCTTCTGTTACAAGCATCATCGAATCGATAAGAGAGTCGATGGCTGACAGCTGCGTCTCTACAGAACAAAACAAAATCACAGAGTTTAGATTTTCATATGCAACTTAATATATTCAGATTTAAAGAACAAAAAAAAATCTAAATAAACACTTTAAACAGTTAATTTAAATATAAATACAGAATAATTTTTTGTGAGAATACATTTTTAGTTCCTTCTTGTGATTTAAAAATAAAGCGACAATAGTGTCCCACAGCCTCAGAATGTGCATGTACTAAAGAGGAAATACAGCAGATCTGAAGTGTTCACATCACACCCATCGAAATGGCAGATTTTCATAACATGCAAAGCAAATGATGATGATTATTTCTAATGTTTTTCACCTATAATGTGACACAAATAACTAAAAAGCAAACAAGTTTTGGGGGGATGGGAAAAATTTGTTCATGTGTGCACAGTCTTAAATGATTACTTCATCAGAGCACATTTTAATACTTTTAGGATTAATTGTTGGAGTTGAGAATATTTGCCCACTTTGAAGTCAAATTTCTTTTAAGTCCTGTTTGATATATACAGCATTTTTACAACAGCTTAGGGCAACACTTACTTGATTGTGTTATAAATTGGCAGAATGTGCCTGGAAAATACATAATACTGTCAGTTTAAAACTTCACCTAATTCACTGTAATTTATGCTGCACACTCAATAAGACTGAGTGTATGAATAAATCAACAGGCTCAGTAACAAAGTATTAATTTAAGAGTTTGTAGAATTGTAGAACTAGGTTATTTCATTTTTTTTTTCCTTTTTAAATTCCCCCAAACAGGTTTGCTTGTGTTCTGAGGTAAATTATTCAGTATGTATGTCACACAAAGAAAAGGTTTGGGAATAATGTATTATAGTGTCTTCATCCAATAATCAAAAATATGGAACTGAGCAGCGACACTTGAGTCACCATAAATTAAAAATGTTTCTGTGTTTTAATGCCTCAAAGAATTACTGTATAAGTGAAGCACGAGGAGTCTGCACAGTCTGTACCCACGTAACTGTTGAGCTGTACTACCACCACAAGTGTCAGACTAGTAATTCTGTATAATCTGTTTTTTAAAAAATTCCCCAGTGCCAAGAGCTCCTCCAGGCTCAAACAAAATTAAGTAAAAGTTATCTGCTGACTGGGAGCTTCAGCTTGTTTAACTGAGGAGTTACATTAAATATGCCTTAAGTCAATTATTTTAGCTGCAGCAGTTCAAATACACCCAATAGCAACTGTGCCATCTGTTGACAAGGAAATGTGAGGAGTGTGTGAAACAGTTTTTATTTTTTGCTCTTGAATATCTGAAGAAAAAATTTAAATGTGCAAAAGTATATATTTCTGTGTGTGCCGCACTTGATGGAGCAATCTTCTTGTTCTCAAGGGAAGGAAACGTAAACTGTCTTCCATAAAGATCTTCCATGAAGGGCAGCTGAACATATAACAAGCACTGCAGAGGGAGATACATAAAAATGAGTACAAGTATTTATATGCAATGTAGAAAAAGACACAATCATTTTTCCCTTTCACTGTGACTTCATATGATTCCAGATACTAGCTTAGCCAAGAAGATAATAGCATTGCTTGGTAAGCGAGCTAATTAGAGGCTCACCTGATGATGTATTTTAAGTCAAAACCACAAAAGAAATCAAGAGCGCCATTTCGTACAATGACCTGAAAGTCCATACAGCAATGAAGAAGCCACTACCTCACATAAAGAGGTAGATCACAGGTTGGGAATGCACTCAGGGACAAAGATCTTATTGTTCAAGATACGACCCATAATCTGATGAAACACTTTACAAAACACATGGTATCATGATGGAAGAACATTATGTGGAAATACTGAAGCAACATCTTAAAACATCCGTTAGAACTTGAGCACAAATAGGTCTTCCAAATTATTTACTAATAGTTATAAATTTGGATATCCCAACAAATACGGAAAAATTTAGACTGATTTAATGTCAGAGCATGAGAGAAAAATATGGTGTGTCTGCAAAGACATTATTTTAAAAGTATACGAGGAGAGTTGCTGAAGAAAAAACTCAGAAAAAGTATTTTAGTCTACGACCTGACCTCATATTCAGGCTTGATACACGGGAATGCAGCGCCCACTTGAGGATTGCTGCGCCGGTCGTAGGCGTAACGCACGATGGCAACCATGTTGAGCTCATCCAGACCACGGATCAGAGCCGACATGGCCACGCCTGCATGCTGCTCAGAGAAAAGAAATAAAACAAAACAAAAATAACAGATCAACTTCAACTTGCGGTCATTAACACCAGCGCTGTCCATCCCTACCTCATCATCCCGTGCAGGAAATATCTTGACAATCTGTGTTCCCATGAACTGATGGCGAAGAACCTACAGATGGAGATTAGTTTAATAATAGTATGCTTCAGCTGTTAAGTTGAGTCATGGCCTTGATTAAAAATAAGAGAAAAATACCAAGTTCTTTCTAGTGAAGCCCAGAACAGCAAAGCACTTCCCATCATGCTTGTATTTCATCTGATCCTGATCCACTTTGGAGAAAGGCACAATATCACTTCCGTAACGAAAACCTGGCAACAAAAAAAAGAGGCAGTCTTGAACTTAAGCATAAAATTTGTCAGATTTTAGGACAAAAAAAGAATCTCTTCTGGCTCTTTTTTTTCTGTTATGATTTGATTCCACTCTTCAAGGCTGTAGATCGTCCTCACCCTGAATAATGTCTTCCTTCTGCACCTCTGTCTCATTGTCGTCGTCCAGACAGAAAACAGTCTCTCTCTTCACATCATCTCTCTGGTTGGTTTGAGCATCAACTGTGATCCACATTTTCTTCAGTTTCTCCTCAGTTACCTGGTGAACAAATGCAACATTTAACAGTGAGGTTTATGTGACTATTATTAAGGTGGAATAACACTTAAGAATAGCTAAAGAATATATGAAATGTAAAAGCATCGCTTTACATTTCATATATTCCATGCTAAAACAAACAAATGTTTGTTGTGTCCCATCCCTGGCTTTTAAAAAACTGCAGGCAAATCACGTTTTAGTGAACTTACTGCTTTGTAGCCAACAATACGGATGGACAGAGAGCTACCGATGGTGAGCTGACAGGGCCAGGCCATGGGTCTCCTCTCAATGCGTTTAAACATGCACAGCTGCTCCACAGCATTCCTGCAACAGGATCGAGGCAAATGGAAATCAAAGAAAATGTGACGAAATCTAATGCAAGGATCATTTACTCCTAAATGCAGTCAGATGGTGAGACTCAGAGGTGAAAGTATTAACAGAGAACAAAAACAAATGAGACATGAGAAAGAACATTTGAATTGGAGAAAAAAACTTTGAAACTCTTCAACCTGAATGTGTAAATTTCTTCCAGGCCCTCCTCCTCGTCCAGACTCAGCATGATGTTTTTAACCATTTCCAGGCCACTTCGCTGTTCCCTGGAAAGACCTTTGCCCCTACCAGGGTCACCGGAACCCGTTCTGTCCCCATCTCCTTCACCCTCTTCTTCATTCTCCACTGGGAAAGGTAAACTGGAAATGAACAAGTTGATAAAAGCAAAATAATATAAGGCCAGCATGCAAA
>CAEGAE010097955.1:0-17009 GCA_903067095.1 Girardinus metallicus
AGAACATGCAAACTCCGTGCAGAAAGACCCCGGGCCGGGAATCGAACCCAGAACCTTCTTGCTGCAAGGCAACAGCTCTACCAACTGCACCACTGTGCAGCCCTTATTCAAAATAGTCCCAAGATATTTGTAGTTTTCTACTGTCTCTGCTGTCTGACCTTTAACTACTGTTTTTGTGTTATGGGGCTTCTGTCTAAAATCAAAACACATGTTCTTTATTTTCTGTACGTTTAATAAAAGAAAAGCATTCTCATACCAGTCTACACCACTGTATCATGCTATTTTACTTTGATAAAATAGCATGATACAGGAAAATGCAACATGGCTTTAGAATGTGCCTCTCTCTTGTTGAGGTTATTCTGAACTATGCAGTTATACTGCGACAGCTTTAGGCTGCTGGAGGAGAAACTCACCACTTTTCCTCACTTTTTATGCTACTGCTCCCCAATCTGCATTATTTTATCCTATTTCATCTGTCAACTTTGTTTTGTCTCAGGTTTTTTTTCTCTCTCCATAGAAACTACATCTATATTATAATTGTTTGGCTTCCTGGTGGGGAGCATCAAGTGAGATGATGCTGCCACCAACTAAACACTCTCCATCTCTTGCTGTTAACTTCTTACTTTCCTTTAGCATCAAAAGTTCAGTTTTACTAGTTCTTTGTCTTTTTGTACATCTGCTCTGTTTGCTCAGACTCCCAGTCGGTTGTGTGACAGATGGCTGCCTGTACTGAACCGGGTTCTGCTGGAGGTTTCTTCCTGCTAGTCGCTGCATAACTTCTCTCTTTCTGACTTTCTTCCTGTATTGCTATTGTTGAGTAAAGGCTACACCGCCACCACTAATACTTAAAGCATTTTTATAAAAAGTGAAAATAAAACCGCAAACATAAATGTGCAAATATCAGCGGACATGATATTTCAATTGAGTAAACCTGCAAATAACCGACAGCACCAACAGAAATGTAAACACATATTAGGTTTGTTGGAAACAGTGACGGTTTTAGACGATATGGATCTGAAATAATTCTCCTCTGCACTCCTAGGATGCAGCAGTCTCTCCCTGAAGGAGCTCTGATGAAGTGGGAGACATTGTCCATTATTGCCTCACGTCACCTGCACTGGGTCGAGGGTCATCCTAGGACAGAGCCGAGTTCCCTGATGAGCTCATCTAACCTGTAGATAAGCTGCTGCTCCAACACACACCACAGAAGATGGCTGATGCCACCACAGACTCAAAAAGTTCTGCGGAAGCATACTAATGTCTATGTTCTTCTTTTTAAAAGGCTAAATATAACAAATTCCAGTCAAAGTTACTATTAACTTTGCATCATTGTCAGTTTAATGTCATGTTTCCACATCAGACAAGTGTTTCAAAATGTTTATATGTTTAATTTACTGGTAAATCATTTGTAAAGGCACTCAAATTGTTTACTTTCACTCTTGAAATTAAGCTTCTTTGCTGCCCTCAGCAAACAAAAAAACCACTAAAGGAAATGGATCACATGCTAGATTTAAAAGAAAGAAAGCACAATTGGACAAGATTGTGTTAGGTTTCATTTCTCTCATTTTAAAAGTGAAAAACAAAAAAACAACATTGTAGTCAGAACATCTCAGTTAGACGCAATTGTTTTTCGTTGTACTTTTTATGGTTTTCTTTTAAAAGTTTTGTGTTTTAGCAATATAATCTTCCTGAATGCCTAATCGTCAGCAACACTTAAAGTCTCTGGCATGGTTTTGTGCATGAGACAGCGCTGCCAAAATAGCATTTAGTGAAGACACTTTGGTTCTTTTCAAGGGTTTCAGTCTCTGAGGCGCTAACATACTTTCACAAAACCCCTACGTCATTCATGACATCGATGGGTTCAGAGCCTCAGACTCTAGCGCCCCCTGCTGGACTGATGTGAGTCTAGCTTACTTGGGAATTTGTTGAGTAAAGGCAATGGAAAACTCTATAAAACCAACTCTACTGGTAAAATGTTTGCAAAATTATTATTTCAATTCAAGTTTTTTTTTTTTTTTTCATTCAAGCCCAATGAGGAGCTTGAAATGATACAAACATAAGTGATGAACTGCCAGACGTTAACTGAAAAATAATATACATTTCAGAATAGTACAATAAGGTATTTTTTTCCGGGAGTACAAAATTTTAATTTAATTTAAATTTAAAACTCACTTTAAATTTAAAGTTGAAAGCTGGTGCTACTACTTCCAGATGGCCCAAACTTTCTGGATTTCCTGATAACCTCATAAAATCTGTGTTGGAGCACGCTGCTCCTTGTAGGTGAGCATCTGCTGAACAGCACCGCAGAAAGTAGCTTGTTGCTACATAAACAGAGAGAATAAGGCACTTAATAATGGAAGAAAGACCAACGTAACACTTAAAGATGTACACTGTGGAAAACAAAGTTAAGGTGTCAGTGAAGACTGAGAAACTGGGGCATACTATGACAGGAAGAGGTCTGGCAGACCAAAACCCACAACTGATTCAGAGAGCAAGTTCTTAGAGTAAGCAGCTTGTTGATGGGCAGCTCACAGATATTGACTAGTAGAGACAGTAGTAAGCAAGTCTCAGTTTCAACTGTGAAGAGAAGACTTCAGACTACAGGTTTGCAGTAACAAAATCAAAACATTAAAAATCATGTCAGACTTATAAAAAGAAGCGTATCTGTGTCATGAAACGCCACCATCAGGAACAGTGGTGAAAAAGGACTGATGAATCATAATTTGACATTTTCAGTTCATCACACAGGATCATGTACGCTGTGAAAGGATCGTTCCACAGTGTGTGGCATCCACTGTCAAACACGGAGGAGGAAGTGTGATGGTCTGGGCTGTTCTTCTGGATTCAGGGTCGGTCCCTTCTACATTCATTCTGCAGTCATTGCTTTTGGAAGACAGCGACCCAAAAACTTGCGATATTAGTGTGTTTCCTAGGTATATATTTCTCCATTATCGGTCATTCTCCAAAGAAGATACAGCTCTGGAAAAAAGTAAGAGACCACTTAAAATGATCACATTCTCTGATTTTACATTTTATAGGTTTATATTTGAGTAAAATGAACACTGTTCTTTTATTCTATGAACTACTGACAACATGTCTCCAAAATTCGAAGCAACGGTTTAGTTTTATTTGCAGAAAATGAGAAATGGTCAAAATAACAAAAAAGATGCAGCACTTTCAGACATCAAATAGTGCAAAGAAGACAAGTTCATATTCATTTAGAAACAACAAAACGAAAGTTTTAACTCAGTAAGAGTTCAGAAATCAATATTTGGTGAAAGAACCAGGAGGTTTTCAACGGGTTTCAGTGCATTGAACTCTTAGTTTTATATGCTTCTGCCCATACATGAAATGTTAACTGGTTCAAAATTATAGTGAGTGTTTCATAAATCAATCAGATCTTGTCACTGTGATTTTAATACTTCTTTATGCAATTTATTGATTTATTTCTTCAGAACACTGTAACAGACTGGTGAACATAATACAGTTCAAATTAAATTAGGTTTACTGCCAATTCTGCTATATGTAGAAGAACATAAGATAATTGAAATTACTCCCTGTCCCAACATAAGTGCTACAACATAAAAAACTATCACAACAACAATAATAATAATAATAAAAAAACAAGTTAAAATATGGATGGTTGGCATTTGTCTAAAGAGTCAACAGAGCATCCTTATAAAGTGGCCTTGTTCGGCATTCGTTCTGCTCGGGGAATTAAACTCTTTCTTATTTTGGTGTTATTGGCAAACTTACCTGTTGGAAAGAGGCTGAAGAGGCTGGAGGAGGTCGGGGTCGCCTGCGACTTTTTTGGGCGGTCTGTTGGTGTGAATGATGGTGAGGGAATGGAGTCAGAAACCGAGGGGTTTTTCTGCCAGATGTTTTGCATACTGGATTTCTGGCCAATAACTCAGTTTCTTATCGTTGGTTATTCTTACAGAGCAACAATAATCATATATTGATCTAAAGGATCTTGATTAAATGCTGAAGGCAAAACATGTATTTAGAGGTATCAGACTTTTTTCAGATTTGGGCTTGTGAAGTAGAGGATAAATTGAAAGCCATGTCACAATTGTCAACTACTTTGTCTAAGAAAATGTGAAAGTATTCTGATTACTTTTCAGGAGACAAGTACAAGAAAACTCCCTCTGGTCCAAACTTGTCAAATTAAATAGCTAGAGCAGTAATTAAGTTCATATCTGCCATAGTGCTGACAAGTAAGGCTGGATGTTCAAACCAGGATGATGGTAATAAAGAAAAAATATACATTTAAAAAACCTCAGCAAAGCATTTCCATAACAATCTTTCATTTATGGGTTTCTCTGCACATATTTACCAAAGCATGTAATAACTGTGGAGGGTGTTGCATACTACCGGTAATCAGGATATCTTTCTTTCTGTGTTGTTGTTGCACTCTTCTTAAAGCCAGCAGGTGGCAGTAAATTACAACAAATACTGCAAGAAAATTAAAGTGTAGTCATATATTTTATTTATTTATTTATTACAATTGAGATAGAAGCTTTGTTTTGATACAAACTCATTTTACAACTTCACAGAAAAACCCATTGCTAATTTAAATGTCTAAAAACTATACATCCTTCTAAAAGTCAGCTTCAGACATCCCACCAAAAACATGTGAGAGAATACAAATATATACAGGTTTAAATTAATTCAAGTACAAACACAGAGAAATGCAAAATGGCTCAGGGGTAAACGAATGAGTAGCTCTTGTGCGGGTCAGCTTCATGTTTATGATTTAGATCCCAGTCCCTCCAGCCAGTCCAGCACTGTGCCCAGTTCCCCTACAGCCTTCTGCGTCGCCTGCTGGATCTGCAGCTGCTCAGAAGCAGAGAAGCAGAGAAGAGAGCAAAGAGGCTTAGATATGAGCAGAAATGGGAAATCACTAACGCAATATTAGAGTGGCTTAAGAGAACCGATTGGCTGTTTTTAATTGCATTGTTAATTGATGAAAAACGCCTATGCTGCTTGATTGATTGATTTCTTTATGGTTGAAGGAGACATTGAGTTTGTTTGTAACAAGAAAACAATGCTCAATAACTCCTGACATGCAGAGTCTTTTCAAAGCTATTTCTTTGCCCGCTAAAACTGAAACCTTCCGCATCTGGCTGTAGTTATGTGAGATAAGATCTTTGCATTTTGTACAGAAAGCACACATGGCGTAGCGCACCTTGTCAAAGCTGGCGAGCACTGAGTCAATTGTTCTCTGAGTTTCTTCTCCACAGTGGCAGTGCTGCAAAAAACAGAGTTCAAAAGTCACCAACATCACCCTGATCTGCTTCTGGTAACATCACAGCTGAAACAGGATGGCTAACTTACACATTTATGCATTTCCTTTCTGATGCTGACAAAAGCGTTTGCCAAGGCGCTGGAGCAGCGCTGCTGACTTGGCTGAGAGGACTCGTAGTTGCTGAAGACTCGCTCGACGTAGAAACGCAGCAGGAGGCGCACAAAGCAGCACGTCTGGCCCTCCTGGTGGAGGCAAGCAGGTGTCAGGAGTGACAGCATTCATCACTGTATCGAGTGATGTATGCTGTTGTGTACATTAAGAAACAGGATAGAAATGTTCTCATGTGAAAATGCCTGAAGAGCTCACCTGAACGTTCTTCATCAGAGATGCGTCCAGAAGTTTTACTCCAATCTCGCCGTCTGCTGATATCTGTCATGTAAGATCAGAAAATCAGGGATTAAAATCTCTCAGGCGGCTTCTTCCCATCTAATGATGAACACTTGAACATGAAGCAAACGACTTCCTGTGTCTGCATCCATGAGCAGCTGCACTGGCATGTGTGCCTGTGTTTTCTGACTAAACTCACCGCATCTGATTTTATCTCAGAGAAGTACTGGTGTAGTTCATGGAGGTGAACGTTGGCAGAGCAGCCGTCCATGTGCAGCGTCCGGCTCTCCGCGGGCCCGTTCAGAAAACCGAGGAGGAGGAAGAGCATGGAGCAGATGGAAGAACTGAGCAGCATCTTCATCACTATGGTTACCTGCAAGTGAAGCTGAATAGAGACGTTTTGATTTGTTAAATGTTAAGTCCCGAGGAATGGAAGTTTAAAAGCTGTCTTAAAATGATGGGTTAAGTTAATCTTAAAATATGAAAGCCACTAGAATTTACAACACTAAATTAAACATGATAAAATTGTTAAACCAACTTTCTGTGTAAAACATCAGGAGTTAGGAGATAAAATGAGTGCATTTAACTTCAAGGCGCTGCAAGCTTTTACAGTGTATCAACAGGAGAGTATTATGGGTAAGGATATAGTTATCACCCTTCTTGACGAAACGCTACAGTAATTGATCAGTAATGACTAAATCCCAGGATGTATGCAGTTACTGCACTACTTAGTTATAAAACATATGGAATACCCCTATGAGATTAAAGAAAACTACACAGAGCCAGTGCAAAGTTCAGGATCAGTCACCATGACCCAGATCAGCAACAGCATCACCTGTGCTCAGACTCACCTGTGTGTTACCTGAGAGGATGAGTCCTGGATGTGCGTCTCTGAGTCGCCATCCTCTCTGCTCTTATAGTAGACTGAGGGGGTTTTTCGAATCATATTTCGACTCAAAACGGAGGCAGCGGGCGTACACGCCTCTGTTTACTGGACAAGGAAGTGATGCAATTAGAGAAACTCCTCATTCATGCTATTGTAAAAGAAAATGATAGTGCATAATTGAGAGTTTCCTCCCTTTGTGTGACGTAAACTCCATGCGGAGAAAAAAACTCTCACTGACTTTCTGCAAATGTGTTCATGAGTCATTCATCAGATTAGAGTGTCATAATTTCCTTTGTACATCTGCCTTGTAATCTGCCAGATTATTTGTGAGGGTTTTTTTCTCAGTTTTAGGATGAATTAAGTGTCTGCACCTAAAATTGTCCAGCTGATAGTTTCTTGGAGAGTTTTGATCGTTCCTTCTGCTGCTGAACACCAACAATCCGTCTGTCTGCACCTTTTTTTTGACCCCTCGAGGTCAAAGTCTTTTAACCTCGACACAGGTTAGGCAAGTCATTTTCAGAAAAGGTCGCTAAACCTGCTCATCTATTTGCAGTAACAGAATCCAGTCATAGTTTTTAAAAAAATGTCTTCAGGGAAGTCAGATGAAAACAGGAATTGCCTGCGCTCTTGGAATAATATTGAGTCACTGTTACTGCCGGGGTATCTGCGCAAAATTCCCGAGGCTCTTTCAAGGTGACGGAAACATGTATGCATTTGTAACTGGAAGTACAAAAAATTTAAAAGGAAAAGTTCAGAGCCTTAGTGACAGCGGTGATATACACTAAGTAGCCAGTAGGGGTCATCACGAAGCTGCATGAGCATGCTGTATCTCCTGAGAGGAAGAGCTGCAGATGTATTCACCAGAAAGAAAATCTTGTCTAAAGATTTCTGATCTGTCTAATATAAGAGTAGAAGGAAACAAAATTCAATGTAGTTAACATTTTTTAAAAGAAATCCAAATCTGAAAAGTGTGGCATGCTTATGTATTCAGCACCTGTTAATCTAGTAGCTATAAATTAAATCAACCACTTTCCACCAGAACTCACTTACTTAGTTTACAGAATCCATTTAATCTCAGTGTAACTCCAGCTGTTCTGTTAATGCCTCAGAATAGCTGAGGCATTAGCTAAGCATATCATGAAGTTTTATAACTTCATGATAAACTTCTGGGGAAGACTAAAGCAAAGTTAGACTGCAAATCTTCCTCCCAAAGTTTAAACATCTTAATGTTCAGTTCAACATCTGAAACTGGCACAACTGCAAAGTTACCAAGACATCAAGATGTGTCTAAGGAAAACCTTAATCCAGATCTAAATCCAGTTGAGAATCTTTTGCAAGATTCACGTTTCACAGATGATGAGTACTCAGTTTGACTGAGCCTGAATCATGTTGCAAAGAACATTTTTCAGTTTCCAGTGAAGCTGCCGGAGATATTTTCAAAAGGACTTGGAGCTCTGGTTGAAGGAGAAGACAGTTCTTTACATTACCGCCTCTAGGGGATGAATACAAATGCATCTCACAGATTTTAGAACCTTATTTGTGAATATTTTTGAAAACTGCATCCCATTCCCTCCACGGCTTTGTGTTGATCTATTATATGAAAACTGCAATGAAATACACTGAGGCATTGCTGTAAGGATGCACTGATCAATGCCTGCCACCTGGAAAAGATGTGTTAAAATAAATGCGTATATTAGGTTGAAAATATCAAAGTGTAACCTTTAATTTGAATAAATATAAACTTTGAGTAAATATAAACTTCAGCTTTACAAGTTTGCTCTGTTTGGATGAGTCTTTGATTAGACTTTTTTGTTACAAACCTCTCAGGTGGGTTTGGAGTAACACAAAGGACGAATTGTTGAAATTGTCTATTACGGCAGAGAGAGCGTCATGCTGTGGGCCTGTTTTTTTTTCCCAAAAAGCTCTAGGAACTGTGTCAGAGTGCATTGAATCATGAAAATACCTGGAGGTTTTCGAAAAGAATCTCAAACATCTACAAGAAAAGTGAAAATGAGTTAATGGGGAAGACATGACTAGAGAGAACTAAAATCCACATTTTCCCTCTCTGCGTGCCTCTGTATTGATGTTCCGCTGTTTTCTTTTTGTTTAATGACTGGTAGCATCTATGCAAGACTAAACTCAAGATGAGTCATGGTTCTTGTACCTGGATGTAAGGGATGGAGCGTCTTCCTGGTTATGCTCACATCCTTCCTGCCACAGACTTCTTCCTGCACCCTGACTTGAAGGGAGAAACTTCCTGAAAACGTTTCTGTTTTTAGCAAGAATTAAAATTTTTTCCCCTTGCCAATTTGGCAGAGTTCATCCCTGCATAATGACTGTGCATAAATTTGCATAATGTGTTGAGAACATTTTAGGAACTCTAAGCTTACAAAGACTTCAACATTACCTGAAACACAAATCCAGTGAACATGTTTTATCTTGTAGAAGAACAAAACAAATCCTCTCTGGATACTGAGCCCAGCAAACTCAAAGGTGGAGAAAATGTATCAGAGCTATGAAACAAAAGTTATGATTAAAGATCAGCTATATACGAGCAAAGACATTTTATTTTCCAGTATTTGTACAAAGCGCCTTTATACAGAGGAATAACATAAAAGTCTATTAATAGGAAAAACAAAAACATTTTTACACAGAGCACCTGTGAAACTGAAGGCATTATTCAGGTCTAGGCACTGGAATTGTTGGTCCTTAAAACCGTCCTCTGCAGCAGAGCGGAGGAGCATCTCCATGACTTTAAATATCAAATTAATTTAATTTAGTAATTCAGCTGAAAAGGTGAAACTCATACACAGATTCATTACAAACGAACTGACATTTATTTCCGCTTATTTTCATGATTGTGTAAATGTAAATATTACATGAGATCAATAAAAAAAACAAATTCATGGGGAACACTGGTGATCTCACAGCTGTTGCTGACACACTTCATCAGAGGGGCAATTCACAAAAGGTCATCGCTAAATGACCTTCTGCGAACTCTGCAGTTCACAGAGTTTGCTATGTAAAGATATTAATGGAAAATTAAAGTAAATTAAGAGTATGGTGGAGCAAAACCTGTTCAAAAGTGGAGGATGGGGATTTGTAGACAGACTGCAGCTAAATGTTTGTGTTAAGGCACTGTTGAACCACGTCACACCTCTTTGATACAGTCATTCATGCAAAAGGAGCTCCAACCAATGATGGATGGGGTTATGACTTAAAGTACATAGACATACTTTATGCATTAAATACTTTCATGCATTGAATATTGGTTTTTGTTTGCCCTATTTAATGTTCATATCCACCCAAAATTCGCCCAGAAGTGAATTCTTTAGACGTGTAGCTGGGTCATACATTTGTACAACATATGAGTTCCACTTTTTAAATTGAATTACTGAAATAAATACAAATTTAACAAAATTTAATTTATTAAATGCAGCTGTATGTACTTTATTACACCTGGAGTTGGCGTTTTGCCCATTTATTTATTTATTTTTTTCTATTTTTATCTATTGAAGAGATACTAAACCTCCCATGCAAACCACAAGCTAAATGTTCCTATAATCTCTTGTTACCAGGTCGCAGTCCACTGTTTGGATTCTGGAAGAATGACACATTGTCATTTAAAAAGCAAACTCAAAGCATTGCAGCTGAGCAGAGTTCCTCTTTCAGTAATGCAACTCTGCAGCTCGTTCAAGCTCGAAACCTTGTGCTTCAGTGAGCGTGCTTTATCTCGAATTCCCCGTTGTGCACTGCTGTCGTTTATTTGGTTTTTCGTACGTGTGCGGGTTTATGTGAGAAGACACCCTGCCTCCTAAATGACAACAGAGTGAAGGTGTCTGAAGCACATGATGACATCCATAGGGATGGGGGGGTGCAAATGATTCCCATCCAGACGCAGGTATCTGAGGCAGCAGAACAAAATGCATCAGCATGTGACCTGATTTTAGCTCCCGTTCAGAGCGTGCTGCAGCACCAGTTCATGTTGACGTGTTGGCCTACCTTAGTCGTGGCACCAGACGGTCATCAGTCAGGTCGGCCAGCAGGCTGAATGGGCAGATCTCAGTGCCGTTGATGCCTGTTAGTAAAACAAACAGTTGCAGATACAAAATAAAAACTTTTTTTTACTATACTTCACATCTTTAAGCCCCAGTGAGTTTACTGAATTTTGGATTGTTGTGTTGTTCAGGCAGCTTGTCAGCCGACTCAGTGCTATTTTAAAAACTTAATATTTTCTTCATTGAATCCAAAGTCATGTGCAAGTCGACTTGCATCACCATTTGTTTTTATAGGTGAAATTTTAGGGTGCGGACCTGCCCCATTTAGTCAAACTCTAGTTTGTTTGTCTAGAAGGTCAGGTTCGTTTGAGGTGTGAATGCACAATCAAACTCTGACGTGAACCAGAAAAAAATCTGGTCCTAGGTGTTGGTTCAGTTGAAGTGAACTCCGGCACTGCTTGAATGCATATGTGGATGCAAGTGGACCAGAAACCTCTCCAAAGCCAGAAAGCAGACTATAGCGAGCATGACATTCTGGGTAAATATAACCAAAACAAATGTGCAAAATCTATTGTTTGCAGGAGAAATGATTTGTGGTCGTTTGCCAAAGACAAAAGAGAAACTCTATAACCTCTAAAATCTGACACCATTAAATTTTGTTTGTATTTTGTGAGGAAGGAAATTGCGCCCAGTGTCTTCGTCTGAGGTTTTTGTGTTGTTTCCTTCAGTAGTTCTTGGTGCAGTGCCACCACAGGCAAGGAGGTGGTTCTGCAACTGCTCGTCTGTTCTTGTCCAAACCCGTTTACCCAGTGCAGAGTGAAATTGAACTGCGCCAGTAATATAATAACACAGTGTTATCATATTAGCACCAGTGAGTAGAAGACCGTCACTTACTCTCAATGCTGTTGTGGTTGAGGTGCAGTTGCTCCAGGTGATTGTTGAAGAGGGGAATCACTGTGAGCTGGTTGTGAGCCAGCTGCAGATCCAGCAGGCTGGTCAAGTTGAACACGGCCTTGGGAACTCCTTTATCGCTCAGCTGGTTGTGGTTGAGCCTCACAAATGCCAGGTGGGTGAAGTCCTTGAAGTAATCTCTGGACAGCACAGGCATACAGGACATAAACAAAGATGGTTTCTACATCTAAATGTAACTTTTTCTGCATTGAAGGAAACGGCAGAAGGATTTAAAATGCCAAACATATTTTGCATTTCGGAGTTTTTACAGTTTGAGATAAAAAGTTTGCACTTTTAACCAAAGAGAAACATGTGGAGATAAGAATAGCTTAGAATGTAGACTTCTGGTTCATATCTGCAATGTTCAGTGTTCCAAACTTAAATCTTTCTTACAGCAGCACAAATGTTAGAAATCTTAATTTCTTTGGTAACATTTCAGCCCATATGTGTGGCCAACACTGTCACTGTACATTGGGGTATTTGTATACACACATGTTCGTTAACCAATGTTTGCATTCTGTCTACTTACTTTGGTATGTCATCTATGCGGTTCTTGTCCAGGAACAGCTGGATGAGGTTGTTTGGCACTCCAGCGGGCATCTTCTTCAAAACGTTGTGCGCCAGGTTGAGCTGCATGAGGTTCTTCAGGTCCTTGAGTGTGTTCTTTCCCAGGTCACTGTCGCTCAGCTGAGCGAGAAGACACCATACACTGAAAATCGACTTCCCATAATGCAGTTGGCTCTCCTGCCTGCACAGGTGCTAAATGTGGTTCACCTGGTTGTAGTGCAGGTCCAGCAGAGTCAGGTTCTCCAATTTGGTGAAGGCACCAGCGGGGATCTTGGAAATACGGTTCCTGTCCAGACGAAGCTGCTCCAGACTTGTTGGGAGGCCTGACGGTACTTCGTTCAGCTGGTTTCTCTGGACATAGAAATACAGCAGACCCGGGATCTTCTCAAAAACCTGCAGACATGGGGAACAGATTGGGATTTCAAACCAGTTTTCCAGGTTTTTAGAGGCTTTAAAACACAAAAACCGTCTGTCAAACCTGTTTGTCTATTTTCTGGATGCGATTGTTTGCCAGATTGATCCAGCGGACCTCAGTAGCATTGTTAAAGGACTCTGCAGTGAGCTCAGAGATGTAGTTGTTCTGTAGGTATAGGTAATGAGTTCTGAATGGGATGACCGGGACCACACGGATGTTCCGGTTCTCACAGTTGAGAGAATTTGGGTAGCTTGGGAGACATAAACACTCTCGGGGACAATCAGAGAAGATGGAGGGCGGGCCGAGAATGGGTGGAGGGAAATCTGTGGGCTCCTGGGGTTCCGGCACGGCTGGTCCCACACGCTTGGGGACAAAAGGCTTCCTAGTGGTGGCTGGACGTCTGGTAGGCTTCTTTGGTCGCGGTCTCTGGGCGAATACTGCTCCCATTAAGAGGAACAGGAGCAATGAAGAAATAAGTCCCACACCAGCCTTCATTGTCCTACAAGAAAGCATGAAAGAGAACCTTGTTTTTTATGTAAAATGCACAACATTGCATCAAGCAAAGAGATAAAAAAATCACTTCAGTTCAATTACATTCAATTCTGCAAAGGCGATTTTGAAGTCATAATTTCCTAAGAGAAAATTTATTAGTTGTTATCCTATTAATTATCGGGACAAGGATGGGTTTAATTCATGTCAAATCATGAATTAACTTGAAAGAACATAATTTTGTTGCAAGTTGAGTAAAGTATTACTTACTATATTCAAGCCTGATTACTGCCACAGTTGCAGAATCAAGAAATCTCTTAAATTGAATCTGTCTGACATCAGGATTAGGCTCAAAGGTCACACATTAGAAACCTGTCATACTTCAATCTAAAGAAAGTCAAAAACAGACAAGAAATAAAACCACCGACTATCTGTCTTGAAAGGATTAGCTTTATAAATTCATCAAACCACAATGAGTGTCATTAATGGAGAAAACATGAATCTGTGGAGAACCAAAATTACTCCAACAGGATATTAGCGACTCATCCAGAAGTCACAAAAGAACCCAGAACAATATCTGAAGCACTTCAGTCCTGCCTTGCCTCATTTGATCTGATGTTACGACGAGAGTGGTCCAAAAGGCCTTACAAGGGAGAGTTCAAAGGTCAATACTACTGCTAGTTTTCTACCCACCTCTAACTGTGACATAAAAGCAAAAAGGAGAAATCTTAAGTGACAAACTATCTTTACAGCACTCTTATGTGACTGACAAAACTGAAAGGTTTATTTGTCTATTGCAGAATTTATTTGTAATAATATCAGTCACTCTTTACTGGAAGGATGATTAGACTTTCATAACCAGCCAGCATGCAGCAGAAAAATTTATTCTCCTGAGCTGCATTTAAAACCACCTCTCAGGTGACTATTGCTGGCCTTTCCCAAAGAGTAATTCGTGAAATTTAAATTTATTTTGCTGCCGTTGCCTTTGAAATCACACATACTACATGGAGAAAGTATTTGCTCCTCAGTATGAGTCGAGGTGAACGCCAGCGCTTTGAATTAGACAAAGAACAAACTTTCATTGCCTGTGAAAAAGCAATGAAATCCTTCGGTGAATCTGGAACATTATGTGGGTGCATAGAGAAAAAAGCCAGACTGACTAACACAAAACAGCAAAGTAGAATAATTTACACAATTACCCTTGTCTTTGTTAGGAGAAGAGGGTATTCTGTCTTCATTAAAATTGTTGGTTATTTAGTGAAATAACTTACTCATTGAATCTGAATAAAATTCTGTTCAAATTTCTAAAACTTTAGAATTGATCTCCTAATTATCATGATCATGAAAAGATTTGGATCTGTTATTTGGTTCTGCAGTTAGAACCAAATAACAAGACTCGACTTTCTTACTGGCTCATTTGGTGATTAACTTTTTGTGTTTTGGAAAACAGATGACTAAATGTTCCCTTCACAGTCTTTATTTAAGGCACTTGTTGCAGTAACTGATGTCACTGTTGATTTGTTGTTGCAGTTCTTGTCCCCAATTTACTCTGAGCTCATTGTTTTCAGCATCTCTGGCTTGGAAAATACCGTGACGTTGACTTTGCTCTAACTTTTCCTTCTTTCACTCATTTAATATTTACACATGGGACAGAAGCACGTTTATTTCAGGCTCCCCAAAAACTGGTTTCATTAGAGGAGTTTAAGGTGAAAGATTTTCATTCTGTTCTTGCAGAGAAAGAAGATGGTTGCCATACTTGACTGTCAGTATTTTTTTTATCAGCCTTGAAGTTCATCGTAACTCCTTGGCAAGGGGATTTTTCTCCCTTTGCCTGGATTCCTCGCATGCTGCCAGGTTCTGGGTCTTAACTAAAATCATACTGTTTCTCCCTCCACTCCATGTGACTGCTGTTTGTCCACATCCACACACTTCTTCTTCACACATCCGCTTTGATCTTCAGCCATTATCAAATCTCAAAGACTTTCCTGTTTCAGTTCTGTGACAGAAGAGGGCCGGGTGTGAGTGAATTTTCCAAAACATGTCCTAATTATTTAGGAATAGTAGTAGAGTATTATAAAATTTACTTTAAGGAATTGAGCTATGGTCATTATGAGAGCTGAAATGCCTTCGCTTTATAGTGAAGGATGGAACTGGGTGCTTTGTTTTTTTGTTTATTTGCTGTTTTTTTGTCAAATTTGAGTAAATTCTTAAAGAAGGTCAGATAATGATACATAAAACGCTACAAAAATGAATAAAATATGCAAATCAACATTATCCAGAGGGAAAGCAGTGGTGGGCAAATTTAAAGACTTTAATGTAGGTACACTATAGAATAGAATAGAATAGAATAGAATAGAATAGAATAGAATAGAATAGAATAGAATAGAATAGTCCTTTATAAATCCCGAAGTGGGAAAATTCACTTGTTACAGCAGTACAGTAACAAAATATATCCCATTGAATATAAAATTACTAGAAAATAACTGATTATTAATAATTACCTACAGACTGAATAAAATTAAAATGAAACAGACACCTGAAAATCTGGGAGATTTTAAATAGGGAATAAATAAATGCAGAATATATTCACTTATATGTACATTTCATATCTGTAGCTCACGTGTAGGTAGCCTAAATAATTTAAATCTGCTAAGCTTTTTGTTCCTTAATGACCAGATGAAAAGAAAGTCCTTGTGATAACAGAAGTTTAAAAAAAATTGTCTGCTTGCCTGAGGGAATCTTTGCTGCAGATTCTTCTTCAACACACCCGGTTTTCCTTTTCAGCAGCTGAACAGAGTGGGAGGATTTTTAAAGGGTAATGTAACCCCTGATCTTTAAAAATATATTTTACAGATGTGGAAACGAGCTCAGCTGTGTGCAGGAGGAACACAATCTACAAAATCTGGTGAATGGAGGGATTCAGCTTGCACAGAATGGGTGTGCAGGAGTCTTTTTAACTTGCAACATCCTGGACAGGCAAAGAAGTCCTGCTGGAAATAATCACCACAAAGCTTTAAGGACAAATCTCCAATTCTGAGGCACCAATGATTCCTGATTGCATTGGTTTTGGAAAACTGCCCAGTTTTTTAGACTTTATGTCACTGAAGTGATGAAGGGGAAGATCCAAAAGGAGGAAGGCTGATTTAGTAGAGCACTGCATTTATTTTAACCAAGAAAGAAACTGCATCTCCAGTGAGGTTTTAACGTTTACAAAGCCGATTTATAGGTTCAGTAATCAATGCATAATTATTTAAATCAGTACAGTTTGATCAGTCTACAGATAATCACAAAGTGAATGTTTGTCAGTAACTTCATTTGAAAATTCAGTTTCGTGAAAAAATTTGAATGTTGCATAGAGAGAGAGAGACTCAAAGTCCAATTTACATAAAAAAGATAACAAATACACTAAAAAAATAAAAAAGTACAATAGAGAAGGTTCCTAACCATTCAGCAGGTAATCATACCAATGTCTCCAAAGCACGGATGAGTATTTAACTGCACTATATTTAACATTAGTCATCAGTAGAATAATTCTATTATTAGACTCATTTAAATGACAAATAAATTTATATATTCGCAAAACAGCCTTCAAAGTGTTGACACGAGCAGATACAAACAATTCACTGGCTCTGGTCCATCTGGGTTTATTTAACAAAACTCTTCATTATAAGCCTCCTTCAATCTATGAAGTCTGGCTTTTTTAAAGTTGCACCACAAATGTGCCGTATACAATGATGTACAATATGATCTGAACAAGTTCAGTTTCACTTCATCAGAACAAAATCCAAACTTAGGGACAAGGATATTTGCCTGAGCATATATCATTCGAACTTGACGGTAAATGTCCTCATCATCAGACAAACGGTCTGTCAACACATGACCGAGGTATTTTACTTCATTTGAGACATTCAATAAAATCCCAGACAGTTTAAAATTGGGAAATAACCTGTTTTTGTCCTCTTTAGTGCGACAGATTAAAATGATACTTTTTGAAGGATTGAATATGACATCATGAAGCTCACCATATGCTGAACAGACATTAAGCAGCTTCTGAAGACCAGCTGAGCT
>CAEGAE010097969.1:0-45305 GCA_903067095.1 Girardinus metallicus
ATGAGCTCATGAGACAACTGCTTTGTGGACCTAATGAACTTGGAGTGTTTGTGTGTTTTAGGCTCCTCAGGAGGTCCAGAAGCTTCTGACAGAGGCGGAGAGCCTGTGGTCCAATCAGAGCTTGAAGAAGGAAGATAATCAAGATGCACATACTGAGGACATCTGCAGCGCACCAGGTCTGACACTAACCTTTCGCTACTTTACTTGAGCCTCTTAGAAAGAATTAGAAACAGGGAAATCACAAACAATGATTGAGTTTTATCTCTGCACAGCTTCAGCATCATGCTGCATTCACTGTACCTCCAAAATGAGAAATCAAACTACTTTTCTGCTCTCCAGTCAGTTAGCCTCTGTGCCTGATCACCAAACATGTTGGATTGTACAGTTGCATTTTAATTAGGAATGTACTGATCCACATTTTTCACTTCCAGTACCGATACAGAGAAACAGCTGAATTGACTTAAAACATTTCTCTTTTTTTAAACACAGACATACTGATACTGTACTGAATTACTTAACATGCCACCTGTGCACCGGTACATCACACTGAAATACACTAACAGCTTCACTAGCTGGTCAAACCTGGAAAAACAACTTTCATTTGTTCAGTCAGTGCAGTTTGGAGGAGAACAGCCAATGTAAAATAAATAATAAAGAAACTGAAACTGACTAAAACAACAGGTTGATTTACTTTGGTCAAACTTGTAAAATAAACTTTCAAAAGGTTCAGAAAGTCCAATTAACTAAATATAATGTAAAATAAATAGTTAAACATGAAGGACTCAGATCACAAAGCATAGAATTAGACTGAATAGATCTGGCTTTATGAATTGGGAACATTTTGGGCACAGAGCTCCTCCTCTGAGCTGCAGCCTCCAAGCTTCTGCTTCACAGAGCTGCCCGCCTTCAGACTAGCCAGCATTAATTAGCAAACACCTGAGCTCATAATGCAAGCTACTTCTCAGTGCAACGCTCCTAACAATGATTGTAAGCAGCATAATGGAATCGCGATGTTATGATGTCATGCTGATGGAGGAGTGTCGGAGAAAGGAGGAGCTTCTTAAAGAGACAGAGGACCAGTATCAAGACATCAAATTACAAAATCAAATTTCTTTTAAGTTTTGTTTGATATAAACAGCATTTAGATGTTAAATAAGATAATAAGGCTCCACATGTAATTTATGTCTGATGAA
The DNA here is from genome assembly GCA_903067095.1 of Girardinus metallicus. NCBI lineage: Eukaryota > Metazoa > Chordata > Actinopteri > Cyprinodontiformes > Poeciliidae > Girardinus > Girardinus metallicus. The sequence continues at coordinate 1,194 of CAEGAE010097969.1, forward strand.
AAGCTGTGAATGTCTGTTAAGGAGTTTCTGCTTGGCTCCTATGTGAGCGAGTGACATTTGAGCCTGGTCAACTGAATCCAGCTCTGAACCGGGTCATAGAGTAAGAGCCGCTCTCATCAGGAGCTGGTGGCCACCAATCGAAATGTTTGAAGTTTCTGACTCGATTTTGATCTGCTTAATCGAAACAGTAAAAACACACTAGAGCCTCGGTGTGCAGGGCCGCTGGAGTCATTAATCAGATTTCTGTCATCAAACTCTCTCGGTTCACTGTGATCTTGTGAGACGGTTCTGGAAAACCAAACTGGTTGTTTTATAAAACCAGTAAAGAACAGAACCAGAAGCCGCCTGCCCGCCACGACTCATGGATAGATACTTTTAAACTCTGGATGGGTAAACTGTGGAGGAGAAGAAGTGTAAATATTTATGGATCAGCTTGTCTGTCATGCCATCAGTGTGGTATTTGCTAATGTAAGCTCTCTGACTGGATGATGTGGTACAGAGGACGTTTAGTCCTGCATATTGCAAAAAGAAGGCAGATTAGAAAAATCCTCTGTGGAGAAGCGGCTTTGACTGTGGTAGTTGTCATTTCCACACATTTACTTTGTAAACCTTCTTAAAGGCAGAACATTTTAGATGTTATGAGCGAAAACCTCCATAAATCACTTGGAAATATGTTCTTTATTATAGAAACATGTCAAGTAAATGTAATATGTCACCTGTTTGGTGGTTTTCTTGAATCTCTTGTGTTTGTGGCTGCAGGGACGGAGACGCTGCAGCACCTGCTGACCAATCAAAAGCAGCCTGAGACGGAAGGGAGACAACACACAACCAATGACGTCCCAGTGGAGGGGGTCGTCTGTGTAGCTGTCCCTACAGGAGATGTTGGCCCCGTGCAGACCCCGCCCACTGCTGTCCAGCTGCAGCCTCTCCGTCAGCCCGTGCTGCACTTGTCTGACGGCGCGCCGGCTCCTCCAGACACGAAACGGATAAAGACCGTCCCAAACATTCTGTCTCGCAGCAGAAACCGAAAGCTGCCTCAGAAAACATCAGCTGAGAAGGGTAAGGCGGCACCGCCAGCGTAACGCGCAGATAAAACCGCTTAACTGGGTCAGGAAGACGAATGAATATAGCTGCGTTTCCATTAATGGTAAAATAGCGAAATTTGAAATGACGAAAATATATCCGCTCGATGGAAACATGCCAATGATGGGAAAATCTTTTTTGAAAAAACTCACCTTTTTTGGACAAAAGCTTTATGATGAGGTGGTTTTTCTGCCGTATCAACATAGATGTATTTTGCAAAACTGCAATGGAAACATTTTTTTCTCATCACACGAGTCATGTGTTAAACAGCCGGATATTACTACTGGTGGAAACGACAAAGACGACAGGAAATAGTTGTAGGATATTTGATATAATATCATTTTTCTTTGGTACAAGGTTCAGTGAGACTTTAGAGGTTACACTCGGAAAATGATGCACAGCTTATAGAAATGAGGTGGAATGTAGTGAACATAACTCCAATGTAACAAAGGGGGAGAGGTAAATGGGAATAACAGCAAAAGTGTACGAAGGTTTTTAACATGAACAAAAAAAGAGTGCATTACTGTACATGCTGAGCAAGCAATGTGAAAGATGAAAGGATGTCTAAGCCAATCAGAGTGAAGCTGAGTAATCAGCCCTGAAACGCATCAAACCAAATCTCCAGTCAGTTCTTGCCATGTTAGAGCATTTCACTTTCTTGAATTTTTCTAAAAAGTTTTTGGTTTGACTGTAACTTTCCAAAATGGAACTAAACTGTTATTTTTGTAAAACCTCTAGTTTCCTTCTGCTGAATACTGTGTTTCTCCACAGCACCGGCTATGGACAAAGTGCTGTTTGCCACTCCTCCAGGAAGTACACCGCACCGAACCCAGGAGCTACAGCCGCTGCTGTCTGCAGCGCCGCCTGCGTTTCTGCTGCTGTCTGCTGAACCCAGCCAGATGGAAGTACCCCTCCCGGGGCTGACCCCGCCTACTCAGGCTCTGGCTCCGCCCCCTCATGCTCCGGTCCCACCCCATGGTTTTGCTTACCCTCCCTTAGACGTTGGACAGTCTGATCCTGCTGGACAGACGGCCCGACAGGACTCGGACAACGAGAGCCTGTCATCCCTCCTTAACGAAATAGTTTTTCTTAACCAGCAGACTGTTGCCACGGCTACAACAGCAGTGATTGATCCGCCGGTGGCGGGCGGATCCGAGGAACAGATGCGTGCCTCCGAGCACCCAGGGCCAATTTTAGAGAACGCTAACGAAGGTGTGCTGGCCCCGCCCCCTCTCCTGCACATGAAAGTGGGAGGAGCCAAAGAGTCAGGACTAGGCAGTAATAATGGAGCAACAGTGGGAGGGGCCGGGGGCGTGGCCTGGAGGCCCATGCCCAGGCTGGTTCCTCTGGGGCTGAGGGGAAATTCCCCCAGCTGACTTTACGTCACCCAGGCAACGACCAGGAATGACTAGGAACAGGTGTTCTTTCTGCTCCCGAAGCCGAATCAGATGGATTTATTGAACACGACTCTGATTTTTCTGTTTGAGCTCTCACAACCGCCGAGTTCTGCGATAAAGCTGCAACTTTTCTGCTTTAGACTTTGTGGACTGAGATGACGTCAGCCGTCCTGGAGCAGAGCAGAAAGGAGCCGATCCGCTGATCTCCACACATACTGATTTTCATCCTTTGATAGTCGGAGAAATCCACATGAACTATTCAACAAGCTTTCATCTTGCAGATGTTGCCACCCAAGAAAGTCTCAGCATAACCAAGCACAGCAGGCTTCGTTAGCAGAATGAAAGGCGTTGAAGGAAAAAGATGGATGCTTCAAAGTCAGACAGCAGAAACCTGGACCGGTTCAGAGTCATTGGACTGCAGACTCTCATTTTAAAAAAAACTCAAACCAAGTTATTACTAACTTCCACTCTATAGTTATCATATCTGAGAGAATATAAGTTAATTTCCCTTGAAGAATATCTTTTTTTTTTTTTTTCTAAATTTGACTTGATAAAGTTTGGTGTAAAATAAAAAAGTCCACTTTCTCCTAAATATTGTTTGCTGCTAAAGTTTCTACTTCTACTTTCAGTCAGAGGTTTGTTGACATGCAGTATTCACTTCCTTCACGCTGACCCACTCTTCATGTCAAATCTTCTCCTGAAGCCACCTGGGATGATTCCGGCGAACGTCTCCGGAATAAAATGGTTCAGGTTCGGGTTCTTTGTTTGGAAGTTCAAATAAGTGCAAATCGTTGTTCTTTAGGAGTTCTGCCTCGTGTCGCTTAAGTTTGGAATTGATTTTTATTTGTGTTCAAAACTTTTGAAGTAGACGATGTTACTTGTTTAACACTTTAATATTAATAAAGATTTTTTTTAAAATAAACTTGTGTTTTTAGCTTTGATCTGCAGAGTGAAAGTGGGACGATGAGTAACATTTAACAAGGTGCCTGCATAAAGACCTTAAAATGTCTTAATTTCATTTTTTTTTATGTAAATTGGCTGGGCTATTTAATCTTTTATATTAGCGTTATTTATTTTTTTGTTCTCATGTGTCAGGCAAAGGTTTGAGTCATGCGCAGATGTCTTCATATCCTTCGTGACCAGAGGTGGTTACGATTACTGCTAAGTAGCTGCTAATATGTCTAGCTAGCTAGGTTTTTCATGTCTATCATGGATAAGTGTAAATTTATCACCAGTTGACTAGACGAAGTTTCTTAGCCATTGACTCACTTCTGTTACCAACCCATACGATTTATTTGTGATTTTATAGGTCTTAAGTTCCATAGATGGCGGTTATAAAAAAGGTCTTAAAAGTTCTGAATTTGGAGTTTTATGAAACCTGCACAAACCTTGCTTAAGTTATCATGCTGGACGTTTTGCATCCATCTTTTGAGCTCCACTGAGAAAGTCTAGTTTGAAGCCTTTGGGTATGTCTCTGGACTTTGACTAGACCATTCTTATCACATTAATAAGCTTTAATTTAAGTGGATATTTAGGGTGGTTGTCCTGCTGGAAGGTAAACCTCTACAACAGTCATTAGTCTTCTGCAGATTCCAACAGGTTTTCTTCTGTATTTAACTCTTGTCATCTTCCAATTAGCTCTGACCAGCTGCCCCGTCCCTGCTGCGTGATGCTGCCCCACCTTCTATCGTCCGTAGATTATTGTACAAAATCATCAGATGCAGATTATTTTATTAAAAAGAGCTTAATTAGGTTACAGCCAAAATGTCGTTAGCTACGTTTTCATTGACCATATAATTGCCCAAATTGAATTCACAAAATTGCACTTGCTTAATGGAAACACAAATTTAGAAAAAAGTGTTTTTTGATTAAATGTTTTTGTACTTAGATGAGATGGTTTATTGGCTGCCACGAAATTATTGTATTTTGCAAAGTTGCAATGGAAACACTTTTATTGGCATCACACTTGTGATGTGATCAACAACTGGATGTTACTACTGATGGAAACCATGAAGAAGACAAAAGGGAATTATATTCATAAATAAATATAATCGAGCTTCATCAGCATTACAATGCTCCGATCATTTCACCAATTGTTATAAAGAGTAAAGAGAATTGGGCCAAGAACAGAACCTTGTGGTACTCTACAAGTACCACAAGGAGTGTGGAGTATGAAGAAGATTTATCATTCACATAAACAAATTGGAATCTTAATATACCGGTTTGTCCTAACAAACCAGCCTCATGCTTCCCTCCTACAGCATGTTCAAGCATTTCTAAGAGAATACATACCCATTCAATAAATTAGAAAATTATTGAAAAGCCTACTTTATTTTTCAAAAACAGAAATGTGGGCTTAACAAAAAGTTTGTTTAATAACGCTCTAAAGGTTGCTATTTTCAAAAATCATTTTTAATCTGTACTTGTATACTTATTTACTGAATATGACTGTGTTGTGATCGACTATATTAAAAAGGCACTGAGATGTAACAAAACTAACAAAACTGATTTAACACAATACAATACAAGTCTTATTGATTGTTAACAAAGTTCAGCCAGAATATGCAGTTCGATGTTTTTTTTGTTTTGTTTTTAAAAAAAAAAAAAAAAGAAAAGAAAAATTTAAACCAAAACAAAAATCTAACTGTTAGCCGTTTGACCTCCAGAGCGTACGTTGGTCATCTTATAGTGAAAAGCATTACCGGAAGCAGGTTGCACGTGCCGCATGCGAACTTAACGCTGTCGGAGAGTGGGTCGTCTCGCTCCAGCCTGACTGGATTTTACCTTTTACTGCAGCAGGAGACAAACAGGCTAATATGGTGAGCGCATTCGGACCGAATGAGCTTCAACCGAACCAGGCCCAGGCTCTCTGAAAGGCTCTGGTCCACCTCGGACTCTAGACAAGATGACCGGACCAGCGGACGCTGGTGTAGAGCATAGGGCGATTTACGCTTGACCGTGAGCTACGTGAGAGCTGCCCGGCGCTGACAGACTCAACTAGCCGGCAGCTAACGTCGAGATGTCCGCGGAGGGAAGCGGAACGATCCGCACGCGCATCAAGAACCTGCTGCGCTCCCCGTCCATCAAGCTGAGACGAAGCGGCACCGCGCGGCACAAAAACGACCTAAGCGGCAAGGTGCGTATATCCCCACCGCAGACCTCTCACACACACCTCCCCCCCCCCACACACACACACACGCACCCAGACTGTATAACGGTGTGTGTCTGCTGACCCGGTTACTGTGACGGCTCCTCGACATGCTGTCTTTTCTGTATTAATAACCGTGGTATTACACAGTGTTAACAGATTATCCGACTGTCATTTGAGACTGTGGACCTTAAAGTGACATTCCAACCATTTCAGGAATGTTTCACTCTAAAAGCAACATGTTTCCTCTGTCCCATTGTTCCACAGGCTCAGTTATTCACTTCCAAAACACATTCTCAGTCCATTCTCTCTCTAAGAAAGTCTTTGGTTTGAACTTTTCTTGGCCAAACATTAGAGAGGCACCAGTAAGGTTTTTCTTTGCTGAAATGGATTCCCAATTATCCTGGAGATCTGAAGAGCAGATTCAGATTTAAAGTGGTTCTATTTGTTTTATAAAGACACATAAAAATAGAAAACTGCTCCAGGAACCTTGATTAAGTTAGTAGCTTTGGATCCAATTAAAAATGAAGGAACTGCAGCCAAGCATATGAGCCTTTTATTTCATTTTTATTCAACAGAAAAAGTGTGTTTCCATTACAAATGTGTTCAAAACTTTCTCTATATTCCACTAATGTCGAAAAAGCACAATTTCGCGATTGCAGTGTTTCCATTATGCAATTTAAATCACACATGAATAAGCTTATTCAGCGATTAGTGTCATTAAAAACACACCATCCTCCAGGTCGTCGTCGTCTTCGTGGTTTGCGTCAGTAGTAACATCCGGTTATTGATCATGTGACTCATGTGATGTGATAAAAGTGTTTCCGTTTCAGTTTTGTGAAATAATCTAATTTCGATGTGACTGAAAAAACTCCCACACCTCAACCTTTGCACCAAAACGTTTTATCAAAAAGAGAGTTAGTTTTTTAAATTGCTGTGTTTCCAGTAAGCACATTTATTTTCAAAATGTCAAACTGCACAATCATACGATGAAGGGAAACGCAGCTAATGCTCATGCTGCTGGTAGTTTAGTTTACAGTTATAGAATGGTGCAATATAATGTTTATATCCTGAAAATATGAGTTCGGAGGTACTGATAATCACTTGACAGATTGCCACTAACCTATCGGTCAGAAATGATTGAGGAAATATTGGCCGGTTCCAAACTCTGGCCAATTGATTGCTGCAAAATATGTTTTAATCTTTTGCTTTTCAGAATCAAGTCATGGATTGTAATTTTTAAGCATAAAAAGATTCAGTGCTTTGCTATCCAGGACTCGGCTGATTAATCAAAACGCTTGTTCCCTCTCATTATTCCATTAACCATCCAGCCGCGCTCTGCGCTCCTCTGAGGCTCACCAGACCTGTTTTACTGGTGTTGTGGGGACAAACATCTGGTCACACATATCTGTGGTGAGGATTCAGCTTCCATGTGGGTACAAAGCAGTCTTCAGGAAGTGATCCTTCCGACTGCGCCTGGCATTTTTTTTTAACCGAAGAAGCCGTTTGTCTTGAACGTTCCTGCCTTCTGGAAACATTTGTGTGCTCATCGCTGCCGAAAACCTGTTAAACTGCTGAGATCAGATGTGCTGCGAGAGTTCAGCTTTCAGCCAGAATCAGTAGTTAAACACAGATCCTTCAACCAACCAACTTCAGCGTTCCACGCAGGAAACTCGGAGGTTTAAATGTGATTAAAAACATTTTTATCTGTAACGTTTGTGTCATAGAGAGAGAAGGGCATCTCCTGATCTATTTAGGCCACTGTAAGTGTTTAATGATCTGTTTGTCAGCTGTCCCTGCTATTAATTGCAGCGTTTATGAGCGACTCGCATGTGGAAATCAGTCAAATTAATAAGTACACAGGACTGTGAGCAGATGATATCCGTTTAGGTTCTGGGGATGATTGTTGTCCTGACCAGCAGTTGTTTTCAGTCTCTGTGGCCGCGTTGCCGTCCATCGTGGCTCAGAGATGATCAGAGTCAGATTCTGGTTCAGGATGATCTGCTCTCAGCAGGAAGCTTCGTCTGTGGGAGTGGATGAAACGCTTCACACATCTGAAACTGTTGGGTACAACAAAGTATTAGGGCCATTGTAGTTCAAAGGAAATAAGAAAAGGAAATAAAGAACATGAGCATGAGCATTTCCACCAAAAAACCCCTCTAGATTAACAAGGAAGAAATTTAAATATTTCTAGATCAATTTCACGTATTTACAAGACACAAATTGGATATTTTTGTATGTTGAAAAGTTGTAAATTTGCACAAAAAAAAATAATTCTTTTTAATTATTGAGTGCATACATTTTAAATATTAAAAGTAAAATATTCTCTGACATTCTAAAGTCAGAAATTTGGATGAAAAAAAACAAAAACAAAACTCAGACATTTGCAACAAAAAATGCCAGAGGTCCTCTGAGATTTAAGTAATAAATTAATGAGATGCACATCTGGATATTTTCCAAAGTGCAAGTTGTACATCCTGACTCAGAACATGCCCTGGGGGCAGACACGTCATGAACTCATCGAACGGGATCTGGAATACAACATGGCTCCATGGAGTCTGCTCCTGGGAAATGTTCTGATATGCAGATTGTACCTGAACTCACCACTCCCTGAGGTACGGTGTCCCGCTACTTTTAGATTTTAGACTTCTTACAAATTTCTGACTTAACAATGAAAAATTATCAGCTTTTTCTTGCAGAATGTACAACTTGTACAACAAATACCAGATAATGTGCTTTTGTGGAATTGATATAAAACTTTTTCAGGTTTATTTTTGGTGTAAATGTCCTCCTCTGTGGCCACAAAATATTTTTTATTTGACTTACCATGGCCCTCAGTCTCTGTCAATTGTCAGGAGTGTAGAATTAACGTAACCAGCAAATTATACTCTTTGTGGCTCCTCTGCTTATTTGGAATTAGTTTGGCCATCTGCGTCTGACCTTATGACCCCGTGTGAAAATGGGTGACCTTGTATGTTTTTGTTCTTTTTACAAAAATGTGTGGCGAAATCCTGCATTAAAAATGTACTGTTACATTACAAACTGTTGAAATGAGAAATGCGCCTCTGATCGTTGACTTGAAGTTAAAGCAAAGCTATAAAATGGGGCTAATTCAGAAATCAGAGGAGATAAATCTAGGATAATACAATCGAAGAACTTACAGATTAAAGAGGTAAATATTTTTGTCTTAATACGGTGATAAATAACAGTTGCTGTAAAGCCCAATTTTATTTATTTTTTGACACATTAGAAAATAACTGATCATAAAATGTTTATCTTATAACAGTTAGTAGCACAGTTAGCATTACAAAGTGTAAACAGCAGTGGACTAGAGTGGGTAGATCCTCATCTGAACTCTGATTTCACATCAGGATAGAGTCAAACTTCACCTCCAGATTTAGGGCAGCACTTCTTCTTTTTCTTCTTCTTTCCACTTATCCTCAAGTGTTTTCTTTACCTTCTCCCTCCTGGTCTCAACCATTAGATCAGACGAGTTGCTAACAGAGTGTGTGTGGGGTACACGGCAGGTTTGCTGCGATGCACCGATAAGGCTTTTACTGGCTCATAACCATTTCTGATTTTCTTTGAAGTCCAATTTGGGTCAGTTTGTGATTTTCTTCCTGAAGACTAGAAAATTGATTTATAGAAACCTTTTATTTCAACCATTAAAAGGAACTACCACTGGTTCCAAATGAGATGCGATGTTTCACTTCTCATCTAATTTAAAATACATCTTATGAGTTGGCTCTTGAAAAGCCAAAGCAAATTTCAGCGCTGAGTATATGTAAGGATATATAGATTTTAAGGTTGTTTCATGTATTTCTTATTTTGTAGTGCTATTTTTTTTTATCCCTTTATTTATTATTGTGCTTTAATATCAACCTGCTAATGAGACTAGAGATTAGCCACCTGATTATAATCTCTTGTGGTTACCTGTAAATTATTAATACCTATTCTCCCATTTTTAAAAATAAACTAGCACCTTAAAAAAAATAATGATGTAACCGATTCCCTGATAGAGGTATTAATGTTTTATTCATTCTAATGTTTTTCCCATTTCTGTGTCACAGTCACTCATTAGAAGTGCACTGATCGGAGATTTTGTGGCCAATATCTGATCTCTGGTTTAGTAGATGTCTGGACTTGCTAATACCAATTTTATCCATTTCTGATGGCTTAAAAAAAAACAACAAAACACACCTAAAAAAAATCTGCAAACCTTGAAAACTCCCTAATAAATAAAACGTTTCAACACGTTGAAGGACAGAGGAAAGTAGGAATTTTCATTTGTGATGCATCTGTTGAGCAAATCTGATTGGTAAACAAAGAAAATCACATTCCGCTTTCAAACACATCTTTGAAGGAGGAGCTAGTTACCTGCTTTTCATTCTTTGTATGAAAAGATTTGATCAGAAATTACGTCTTTAGATCATTAGAGTGATAATGTTGCTTCCGAATGAACCACACTGGAAAATGGAAACAAAACGTTTTTTGTTTTTTTTACAGGATTCATTTTCTCATTTAACAGCTTCCTCCTGAGACAGTCATCTTTTTCATCTCAGTCACACACATTTCCTTCTTCTGCTTCTGTATTTACATCAGATAAAAATGAGCAATAGAATTAAACTGTTTATTGATCAAACTTATAAAATGATACTTTTAAATTTACTGTTAAATGTCTCATTTGACCAGAGCTACAGGGATCTTTTTTTAAAAAATCTAAACTCAGCATCTTTTTCAAAATACAAAACAATAAATAACTGTAGGGAGTAACACATTCATTCAGCAGGAGGAATGATTGTTGGTTTTCTATTAAGACAAATCAGTTAGTTGATGTGAATCTAATTGATATTATTGATTGTCATGTGAACGCAGTGAAACTGTGATATTTTCACTCAAGATTATCATACCAGGAGAATTTTATACATGCCTGGTTTGTATTGGAGCAAATGTGACCATCCCTTGTGAGTGACATTAGTGTTTGTTTATGATCCTCTGAAGTACAAACAGAGCTAATGTGCAATATGAACAAAACTTCAAGTCAAACCTTTTGGTTACAAACATCGTCATAAGAATACTTGAAACCCCTTTAAAATCCGTTTAATATCTAACTATTTTAATAACTCAAACACCAAACACACCGCAATATGCATGAAAACACACACTGGAAACAGTCTTAGCACTACCACAGAAGCTAACATCTACAATATTCCACAAATAAATGGTGTAAAGGCTGGATTTACGGCTTTGAACATGCCAGCCAGTAGTGTGTTGAGTAGCATTGCGACTAAATATTTCAGCTCTCCAAGCTCCATTCTCTCTCAAATATTTTAGATATGATCTGTGGAAAAAATAGGCCTATAGTTCCATTTTCTACATATGATCTGGAGTTATGTTCCATTAAATTCTGAACCACAAATATGAGGAGGTCCACTGTATGCATCATGTGGGAGGTAGTTAACCTCTAACCAAATAAAATTATAGACAGAGACATAGACTTTATTGTCATTCAATTATATATTTAATATGTACATATTGAGTGAAATTTTGTTGCAAGCTTATTATTATTCATTATGCATCATCTGCAAACGATCTAGACGTCGTTGTAAAAGGCAATCAAAATTATTTTTTTGTCAGTTAATTACATATGCTGCTAGCTTCCTAGCAGTATTAGCTTACATTGTTTGGCAAAGACACAACAGCAGCCTTTGTTACCATGACAGTACCCATCTGCAGACTGATTACTTACTGTGTGGTATATATATAGAAAGAAAGAGGATTGGTGTGTCTGCATTCGGCTGACACACCAACAAGCATGTGGGCCATTTCTTCCACTGTGTCCGGTCTTTGGACAATCGGCGCATTTTTGAAAAGAAAAGATCTTTCAGAGCTTCCTTTGACCCAAAAATGCAATCCGGACAAGAGAAGGGATCAGCATGTGACTTGTCTCTAAAACAAAGACTCTTTCCAACAGGGACAGCTAACACATGGCTACGGTACTGTTTAGACAGAGCACCTTACATTGTGCTATAAACTAGGCCTGTAGAGTATACTCTAGTATTTAAAAGGGTTCTTTCCAGATTTTCACACTGTGTACATAGAACCCCAGAGGAACCACTCAACATGACCTAATATTATTATTTTTTTCCCAAAACTAAACCAAAGTACAGAGTTAGTATATGAAATGTTCATACTGACCACAATAACACCGTGGTTTTTATGTTATTTCTGTCTTTTCTTGTTTAAGGTATGCAGCCATTCGTTTATTCAAGGCTTTTTTAAAGGTCTCACTCCTGGTTTTTTCATTGAAATTTTTCGGGGAAAATTGCTTGGAATTTTTTTCATATTCCCAAGTTAATCCATGGCGTCTGTTATTTTGTTGCCATCTGATAGGATTATGAGTGTTTATTTAGGTTCTACCTTAAAGCAAGAATCCTGAATTACTTAGCTGTGATAACGGAAGAACAGCTTTTAATAGAAATATCTTTTATTGTTCCACAGTGGGAAAAATTTTAAGTGCAACAGCAGTAAAGTGACAGTCAATCGAGGCATGAGGTTCACGCAAAGATAAAAGTGTAAAATGTTATAAAAAACAAAACTAAGTAATATACCGTACACTAAGGGAAAAATCAAAACATAAAATACTGTGCAGTTATCAAAAATAGAGTAGAATAAAACTGTGCATGTGTATTTGTGCATTAAAACAAAAGACTATTTACAATATGTGAAAATAAAACCGTGCAGAGAGATGTGCATTTTTATTCATTGTAAAATGTTGTTTACAGTGAATAAAACAGACTAAATAATAATGCAAATACCATCTGGAATGTAAACCACTGTCATAGAGGTTAACTGGGAGGAAGGATCACTGATAACGCTCTTTTGTGCACTTAAGATGCAACTAAGATGCACTAAGTAAATTCTGTGTGATTTTATTATGGACGGACACCAGGTGTAGTTTACAGTTTCTCATAATCTTCTTTTTTTTTTCCAGGCTTTCAAACCAGAGCAGGATAATAGCCAAACATCCCATGATCAAGCAGGATTATGGGATGTTTTATTTGTAAAGCACTTCCTGGGGGTGTTTGTGTTCACTGCTACATTTAAAAAAAAAAGAATACATAACTAAGCAATTTAATAATATAATTTAATGACGGCTGTAATAATAAGCAGATGTTCTTACCTCAACTCATTGTCTGTCATCTTGCTGTGGTTTTTAAATTAATAGTGGTTGTTTGTCTTGTGGGAGGAGCTTCCAGTAAAACACTGGGGGAGAAGCTCCTCAGTTGGGGTTTTGCTAAAGCTCTCATGCTGTCTTTGTCGTTTTGACACGAGTTTGGTTTGAGTCATTTGAAAGTTTAGATTCTTCCCTCCCCAAGATTTTTGAGTTGGCACAGTAAATGCTTTTGTCTATAATCCATCTTTGCGCAATACACTTTAACCCTTTCATGCATGAATTATGATCCTTTGTGTCAGGATTTTTTTCCACATTTTTTTTTAATTTTCTTAAGGCATAAAAAAAAGGTAGGAAAATCTTTATTTTATTTTATTTTTTAGGTGATCAATTGTAATTTTCTCCAAATACAAATACATCAGTAGTGTTGTCCTTTAGGGGTTATCTGATGTCACAATATTTTTTTTTACCTGCAAGAGTCGTCTACAGTAGGAGGGACAGGGTCGGTTGGCAGGCTGCTTTGTCTGTCGGCCATATTGGATTTAACAAAAATAATTTCTTGCGTTTGCAGCTGATGGTCAGTAGTTGATAGTGTATTTTATGATGCATTAGTGTCCAATTCAGTGTGCATTTTTTACATAAAAATCCACAAGAAGCACAAGAAAATGGCTTTTAGATAGCTGTCCACTGTAGTGACCACTATGCATGAAAGGGTTAACTTGCTTGGTAGAAATAACTAAAATCAAGGGATGGCTGAAGCCTTAAGTCCGTAACTCTTCCTTCCAACACTTGGCTAAATAAAAAGAACATTAAAAAGTGGTTTCTGTTTGTTTTGTTGAAAATATGCCAAAACCTTCTGCTGCTGAGTTTTGCAGGAACAATAAAGGTCACATCTCCTGTTCCTGCAGCGAGCCCACATCATCACTCATCTAACACTGTGCTGTAGTTGGTTTCCTCTACACATTGTGTTGGGTGGTACGGCCAAACATCTCCTAACTTTGTTCTCATTTGTACAAAGGACATGTATTCCAGAAATCCTTTGTTTTGTTCAGATGTTTGTCTGCAAACCTGCACTGTGGCAGGAGCGGCTTTTCCTAACGTGTGCTGTCTTGAACTCTGACATTTGCCCTGCTAAGGTTAGCTTCACGCCAGCAGCAGGTCGTGTGCATTGTGAATGTGGAACAGTGTGGTTTACATTTTCTCTCCTGTGTTAAACAGATTAGAGGTTAGTCATGCATGTCTCAACGGCGTGCCTTCAAGCGTTCCACCATGTTGACATTTGTCACGTTGAGATAAGCATCAGGCACATTATTCCAAGAAAAACACTGAGCAAAAAATATTTGTCCATCACCACATTGAGCTAATATCAGCTATTGGATCACACTAGCAGCTGAGTGATTCAATAGTTCTTTTTTTATTTTTCTAGCTTATTCTTCCATTCATATGCAACATGTGGAAACATTGTCTTGAAAAACTTGTTCTGCTGTTTATGAACCAACGCACGACATCCCATAAACATCGCGGAAACAGTAAGCGGCATTTTAAAGCCTCCAATCACAGATTTTTACAAATGGTGGGTTAACATATGATTCAGCCGTACAATAGAGGAATCCCTGCTGTTGTTTTTGCAGTATTCAAAATACTTCAGGAAAACGTAGTGGACTTAGCTCCACTTTTTTCAATTAGTCTGGGGTCAGTGTGGATAAAGATTAGGAAGCACCTCTAAAACTGCTGTGCTGTGTTTTACAACATTGAGGATTTTGAGGAAAAATTTTATTGAGTTCCACTGCTAATTTTATAACCCAAAATCTTGATATGTTTCACTTGGATTGTATGTCACAGACCAACATAAGGTGGCACAAAAAAAAAACCTCCCTAGGGGTGCTACCATCTGCCTTGTAATGTGTTGTTACTGCATGTTAGTAACAACACATCATGAATTTAAACATGCCCATAACAGAAATATATTTTTTAGTGAACTTTGATATTCTCTGTTGTGTGTGTTTATTCAAACCATAAGGTCATTCTGGATCTTTACATATCCTCTCAAACTGAACTCCCATAACTGTCACTCCTGCCTCTGACCTCAACATATGGGCAAAGACAGCATGGGTCACTTGGGCTAAAGCAGCCTTGTTGTGTTCCACCCAAAGCAGCCTTGTTGTGCTCCACCCAAAGCATCACTGTTAAATTACAAAAATACTGCTTTGCACTTGCTCATTTATTTATCTGTGGTAAATTGACACAGCCTACTGACATTTCTATTCAGACTTAACAGAGCTACACCCAAACTCACAACTTCCAGTTTCTGTTATCTAAGCAAATGACTGACAAATGCAGCTATTAGTTCCAGTGCTTGCTTAAGAAATTGTTGACAGTATGTAACCTTCTCCATTTGTTTCTAAAGGATGGTTGGATATAAGTACATATAAAATACAAGGATCTATAAACCAAATGTTAAACTGGGTCAAAGCATTCAAAGAAATGGATAGAGCTCACAAAAACTCTATCCAAAACTCTATCAGACTATCTTTCCCCTCACACACAGGAGCCACACAACCTTACCAGATATCAGAGTAGAACCAATGGGAAAAGAGCCAACACCAACCATGTCCAGCCTGCAAGCTCCCAAATAGCCAGCTAGCATAGAAAGCAGCTGCTCAGCTGATAGAGACTCCAGTCTGCTGTCCCAAACTTACCTGCAGGAGGTCTGTCATCTGCACTAGTGAGACTGACTGGAATGCTGGTGTAAAACTTAAGAGAAGGCATTTAGATTAAAGCTGCAGTATGTTACTTTTAATAAAAAAATATTTTTTACAACTGTCATAATGTTGTGTGACAGTATGGTACGAGGCCGTTAATATGTGAAAAAAATTGAGCTCCTTTACCTTCTCCCATGCTCCGAGTAATAACTAGAAACAACCAATCAGAATCAGGAGGAGGGTCTTAATGCTGTCAATCAGCTTTCCCTGTGGCACTGCCATCCTCTTTGTCCCCCATGCTCTCTGCTAGAGCTAGCAGAGCCTGTCATGAATGCAAGGTTAGTTAGTATGTCCATTAATGACGAATTTGAATCATATTCAAATTCCGAATATGATTGGTTGAACAAATTGATGATTCATGTGGTTCAGTGTCTTGGTTATTCTAACTAGGATACAGAATACCCGGAAAAAGAAAACTGCCAGGAGACTGAACATAACTGGGTAATACAGTTCCATATATCAAAGTATTACCAACATTCTTATACTTTTGACAATCAGCCTATTTATCAATTAATCTGATGTATATGCTTCCTTTCAGTTTGGAGGTCATTAGACCCAAACAGGCCGGGTAGCAGCTGTACTCCCTTTATTATGTCCAGTAGTTTACTCACTTGTTGGACATTGCGACTTTATATTTAGAAAAACGATGTAGTTTCTGTTTTTGATTTAAATTTTAATGTCCTCTACGGACATTTTAAACAGAGTAAGTGGCAGCTGCTGAATCAAACAGATGGCCTTTTTCAGTCTGATGGGGCTCTCTTCTCACACTGAAGTTAGAGCAGAACGGGTAAAAATATAAATAGAGTTTGGTGCAGAAGGAGGAGAGTCATGTGAGAGGAGGACAGACTGAGTCAGAGCTGAAGTTTTCTGCTATTAGCTTAGCACAGACAGCTTTAAGTTCAGGCCGATAAACAGTTTGAACAACTGAAGAGCTGAGCATCTTCCTAACGCTTTGGTCAGATCACATCAGGACACTTAAAAGCAGCATGGAACATGAAGTAAGTGTTTGTTTGATCAAAGTCAGTTACTGTACTCCCTCAGCAGATGGGCTTAGTCTCTTTTAAGTGAAGACTAGCTTGTCTCAGAGTCAAAATAGAAAGCATTTTGTTGCGTAAGGGAACTGTTACATCTGTACTTGGAGCTCTAGAGATATGGACTTATGACATTAAGACTGGTATAAACTCAACTAGATCAGCTCGCAGGATGACTTCATCCATAGTCAGACAGGGAACCATCCATCCATATGTCCCTTCTTCCGTCCATCTGTCCCTCCATCCATGCTTCCATACACAAATGTACATGTATTTGCACTGTGAAGTGAAACTGATGTAATGTGAATAACACCTAGTACCTCTGCACCAAGAGATTATTCAAACTCTTCAAACAGAGAGACTCCACAAGATCCGAACCCAAGATGGCAGGAGCGCCAACCACAGCTACACTGTGCTGCTCAAATGCATTAGAGATACAAATAAATGCAAAAAATCTCCAATATAATACAGACATTTTGAGTAATATGTCAGAATCTTTATTAAACAGATGTACACAAATCCAAAGAGGTACAATTCAAAGTGATAAGTGTAAAAACTTCATTATGATTAGCAAAAAGATGACAATTGTGTGTCCTTTTTCTGATCTATATGCGTATGTATATGGGGGATATATTTGTATTTCAATGTAAGTCATCTAATATTGAAATGGCAAAGGACTGTTTGGAATATCACATGGAATACAGTAACATACAGACACATGATTTTTCTTTTTTTTTTGCTTGAATCAAACTCAGCTGCATTGTGGATCGCATGAATTCAGATGTTTTAATAATAACAAATGCAAAAGTTTCTGATAATTCTGTTTAGATTTGTCAAACTGCATGGAAAATATAGCCAAGGATCCCCAACATAACCATGGAAATGTATCCAAATTTGATTCTTAAGATTTCCACCTGGAAGCATATATAAAGTAAAAAGAAGTAGCTCAAACACTGAACCCTGTGGTACTTCTTAGCATTCTCATCAACATGAGCAAACTGAAACCTGTCAGACGTGGTTCCCTTTATTCAAACAAAATGTTTCAAACACAGTCAATTGTATCGAAAAACAGAAAAACGACAAATTCAATGATAATATGAATCATTTTAACTCATACTAAAATAACATATTCCACTGCCTCCCATTTTGCTCTGACTTGTCTCAACGCTGCCAGTTGCTTTGTGAATTGCTTGGTGGGTCAAAGGTCACCATCATGTGTCTATAGGTTCTGCTTTAATGGAAATGTATAACCTGTGGTGTCTGCTGTAAATACTGGTTAACATTGTTTGTACAGCAGTGTGATCCTCTACCACAGAAATCCAGAATAGAACAGAGGGAGGATCAAACCTTTTCTCAAAGACTGATGTAATGATGGCTGTGGAAAAGCAGACCTGTTCCAAAGTTCTGTAGCTGCTTTGGTGTGTAACACCTCTAAATTTATACAAATTCTTGTTTTTCCTATTCCAAGGTATTTTGGGAATTATAGTTTTCATCTCTAGTGCAAAGTTGGTCGCTGTTATTTGGAGGATTAGGGGGAGATGAGAAGGTAAGTCTCTCATTCTCAGAGGATCAGTCTCAATCTAAAGAGATGAGACAAACCTGAGTTTAGCACTTTTACTGACCGGGGGAAGTTCTGGCTGGAGTCTCAGTCCATCTCTTCTGGGGTTGTTGTTGAGACTAACTGGAGAATAAATATTTTATGAAGCTGTGCCAAAATAACATCTGACCTTTGCACTGCAGGTGACGTTGGAGAAGGTTCTTGGGATCACGTCTCCAGGAAACCGAGCGCTGGCCTGTGACCCGCGTACCGGACTGCTGGCTTATCCTGCTGGGTGAGTAATTCACAGTGTGTGGATGGGATGTGGGCGGGGCCTGGGTGATGATGGTAAAAGTAGCAGCAGTAAAGAATATTAAGATGTTGAAATAAACCAAACCATATTAAAAAGATTGGGAATGGACATTATTTTTACATTTTTAAAATTGTTTTATGATACAGATGCACTGGGCCGATCTCTGACCTACCGATAAACGGTTTATCTAATTACTGATTTCTTTTTAATAACCATATGTAAAAATTTAAGATTTTTTTTATACTTTCTGAATAGATTTAAAATGTAACTTTTTTCTTAGCTCTAAAAGTTACAGAGTTGACACTCTCTGCCTCACTAATATCTAGAAATCCAGGATGATGCTCCACATTTCTGTTCAAATAAAATCACAACTACAAGAATTATAACATTTCACTCTTTTGTTGGAGATCTTAAATTTTTAGAAATTCTCTGTATCATAAAATACTGGTGTGGAATTTCAAACACAGATATCCAGTTTGGAATCCAGTATAGAATCACAAACAATAATTCCTCTAATTCTAAAGCAGTACAACAACACGGTATTTCAGAAATCTAAATTTTCACAATACTTTACATCATAATTTATATGCTCAATGATGTTGTTAGGTATTGTATTTATGTTTGTATCTTATTTTCTACTGTCTGTATTTTCTTTTGTTCCTGGGTGTTTCTTGTTCGAAGTAAAGTTATAGGGCAAAGAAAACGTGGGGAGAGGAAACGGAACTGCTGCGTAAACAGTCTTAACTCCCTTCAAAATAAGAGCATAAATATAAACATCCACTTGAAGAATTCTTAGCTGTTGATAATCAGCTAAGAATTGGGACAAATTTTATTCAACTGAAAGTTTAAAAACAACCAAGTAAATTAGTGCTTTAGAATTTATCAGGAAAAATTTAATTACGGTAAGCTAAGTGTGCTGCATGTTCTCAAAGTTGGCTAAAGGGCTGAACAAAGAATGAGCTCCTCTCTTAGTGCTTTAACAGATTAACTGATCAGTAGGTTTGTGCCCACCACTTGTCACAAGATATTTTACTGTGAAATCAATTAAGAAAAAATATCTGAGAGCAAAAAAATTCTGATTTGCATTTTATGTTGAAGTTAAATCATGTATTAATTTATTGCAACTCTAAATAAGCCTTAGGTGCAGCGTACATTCATTTGGCACGCATTTAAAACCTGGAAAAGAACCATTGTTGTTTTTTAGAAGAATGCCGGTGTCCATGCTTTACCTCAGCACTGCAAAACCAAATTCTCCAATCAGCTGCAGGTATGGGAGGCTATGGAGATTATGATTGGTCGGTATGTGTTCAGGTTCCACATCGGCTCGACAGCAAGAGACGCTGAAGTAAAGGCTAGAGAGTGGGTTAGTGGAACGGTGTGGGGGTGAATCTAGGTCATTCTGGGGAAAAATAAAGAGACATTCATGCAACACTATAAATGTGATGTTTTAAGCAGAGCAGAAGGATTTAATGAGGCTGGGCTTTTCTTCATTAGTTTGATTCTGCAGACATACTGCATCATTCTGTGTCTGATTGTGTTAGGGCACTTTTGTCTACATCCTGGGCTGTGAGCAATTAGGCTGCAGTTACAGACATCAGCTTTAGCAATCTGTCTATAAAATACATCAAACTGTTTTTAAACCTGTTGTGTTTTTTACTCATCTGAAGAAGGGGGTGTGATAGCAAATAACAGCAAAGACTAAATCAGCTGCAGCTGCGTTGTACCATGGGTCCAGTAGCATACAGGAGTAACAGAAGAAGCCGACAGAGCAGAGACCCCTCCTCCTGCAGCCCCAACCCTCTGCTGCATTGCAGATGTGCTGCAGGACCGTCCAGTTCACAGTCAGGCACAGAAAATGCTGACTGGATCTTCTTCATCACGTGATGAAGTCCTTTAATACTTCAGCTCTGCATCTTTTCATACAGCAGTCACAGACTGCTTTCAGGACACTCAGCTACCTTTTTCAGACCGTCAGCAAATGCAGACTTACAGACTTTCTGTTAGAACCCAGAAAGTTTGACCTGAGCTGCAGTCCTAACTCTGCTGCAGCTGTGTTGTCTGACCCAAGGCAGTTTACACATTACATCCACAAAGCTGTAGTTTAGCTTTCACCTTTATTTCCCCTTTTATGTCTTTTACTTTAACATCTTTTGGTGTAACACAGCGACAAAATTCTGGGCAAATTTGTATAGAGGAATAAGCTCTCCTTCCTGAGAACATTATTCGCTCAGAACTTTGAAAACGTTTAGTGCACTTAGCTTCCTATGAATTAATTTAGTAAACTTTCAATTGAATAAACTTCATTATATTCATGCTTTTATTTTGAAGTGGGTGAAGGCTGTTTACGCAGCAGTTTTATTTCATTGCCCACCTTTATTTCCCAACAGGGGAAAGGTTGCTACAGTTTGTATCCATTTAGTGAAAAGAGTATCTAAAGAATATTGGTTTATACTATTGATACTATCAAAATATTGATTATTTTTAAAACCTATGTGTTAAGTGGACAGATAAACTGAGTCTGATTTGGCCAAACTAAACATTTTCTCCAGCTGGAGCCCTTAGTTTTTTGAAAAGTTAGATAGATAATACTTTATTGATCCCAAAAGGGGAAATTTTGTCTGTCCCAGCATAGCTCACAATAATAATAATAAAAAAAGAATAAAACTTTTGATCAACCTTTGGCCAAAAAGATGGAAGCTTTTCTTAAGCCTTTTTCAGAAAACAAACCAAAATCCTTTCACCCCTCTGCCTCCCTCACTTCTCCCCCACAATCAGTTGCTTCTCCAGCTTCAGCCCAAGTCTCCACAAACACACACAACGTGCCGTTTTACACCTAGTACCAAGTTTGAATGGAAATAAAAACAAAAAACCATTCAACTGTGTTAAAAACAAGCACCACTCTTACACAAAGTACTATAAAGACGCCTGGCGGTGAAGCCCACCCTCTCCAGAGTACATGAGGCTGTAGAGAATAATTGCAGTGAGGAATGTTGGTTTATAGAAATAGTGTGAAAGAAAGGTGAATATAATGCTGCTGATGTTGCAGCTTTCACACCTTCAGTCAGACTCAGCATAACTTAGCTTCACACAGCCCGCTGACTCTCACAAGGTTTTTGTGTGTGTGTGTGTGTGTGTTTTAGCATTTCTCACCTTGGGAGGCCACAAGGCTTTCCAAAGTGAGAATAGAAATAGGTCTGTCTATTTTCACAAGGACTTTGCATTGACTATAGCCTAACCATTGTCCTAATCGTAACCATTACATGATTAACCCAAGACAACTTCAACTCAACTCACACCTTAGTCCTAAACCTAATCTAAAAACAGCAGTTTTCCTTATGGGGCCCAAAGCCTGAGCCCCATAAGGAGCAGTGAATCTTGCCAGCATAGTACTAGTTGGAAAAATGGTTTGTGTGACTTTTTGCACCACAACATTGAGCCTGTGGGCGTTGGAACATAAGCTGCAGCAGATTTAATTCACTCTAACTTGATTCAGGCGTGTTCAGCCAGGAGCCAGGGCTGCTTAGAAAACTCTTTACTAGCTTTGGAAGAGAAGGGAAACCCAGCCCCGATTCCCAACACCAGGTCATAATTAAGCTCAGTGTGTCTAGAGAGATGTGGTTGAGCAATGAAATGGAAATAACACTGCAAAGTCAGGCTTATTTGTCAGGCATATCATTATGACTTCAGAAAATCTGTTATCATCCATGTGTCAAAACAGCTGGAAACTGCTCATACATTCCACAAAGAGTCATCCCTCATCTTCTCTGTCCACCTTTTTACACTTGGGCCTTGTGGGAAAGTCTGAAAGGACGTGACCTACAAGCTCCACATATAATCTGATTTGATTTGAAGGTATCAATTTAAAAGAAGCCAAATCTACTGAAGTCTCTTTCCAAAATTCACAGGGGCCAGAAGTTCTGTTTGTAACTGTGTAGTCCTAAACACCCACAAATGTATGTTTGCAAGTCAGTGGGTTACATCCAGACTTCACCTCCAAAGCAATCTATCATCAGGAGCAAGCACTAGGGAGCAGTGCTAGTGCTTGCTCCTAGCACTAGCACTGGATCACCAACACTGGCACTAGGAAGGATTCTTCTTCATAGTCCTTTAGAAGGATTCTCTTTTAACAAAAGATAAGTGATGCCTGTTAGCAGCAGCAAAAAAAACCCCCAAAAAACAAAGAGAAATTATTAGCTTCATTTTCATAACAAACGTGCACAAAACTTTGTCAAAATTCCATGAAAGTCAAAGACACAATTTCTCAATTGTGGTGTTTCCATTAAATAAGAAACACAATCATAACCACAAGTGAACAAGTTTGTTTACGCGATAATCATAAGTCAAGCTGCTCCTTGATCCTCTTGCAACTTCCTGTCGTCTTCTACGTCTTTTCCGCCAGATGAAGATGTTGATCATGTGATGCCAAAAAACGTTTTTCCATTGCAGTTCTGCAAAGCACATTAATATCACTACAGCAGAAAAAACGTCCTTACACAAAACTTTTTTTTTTTTTGTAAAACAAGTCTTTCCATAATTGGCATGTTTCCATTAAGCAAATGTATTTTCATAATTCCCAATTGCACAATGTCATGGCGAATGGAAACACAGTTAGTGACATCCGTATAGTCTAAACTTGATTTGCATTATTTTATGTTCGTACTGAAACGTATTTGCACTGCTAACCAGTGCTGTGATTGGATTTTGTAAATCATTAGGTTGCTAATTTAGAAAATATAATCTTTATTTGTTTACTCTAATCCACACTGTCCCACAATGAGTTTAGCTTATGGCAATTTTTGAAAATAAAAGTTTGTTTTTACTGGGTGCCACCCCACAGACCTGTCTGCTACATCATACAGGACCTCTGTTCCTAACATGTACTCATCCCTAAAGCCGCTCCCTGTGACCCTCTGAACTTCCATCAACACTCCCAGGAAATATTTCACAGTAGCCGTTTCCCTTAATGAAGCCATAATCCGTCTCCTTAGCCGAGCAGAAATGGGAAAGAACCCCTTTCCCATGACCTCATTCATATACGATTCATATACTTTCAGCTTTTTGATTGATAATCTAAAATGATGACATAAAACTGGTCTATCAGGTTTAAATTAAAAATCCTAATGAGCAGCCACAGTCAGTGCTGGAGAAAAATCGATTAAAATAAGGATTTTTTATTTTTACCTGCTGCCTTGTGATGTACTGTTTGTTCTGCTGCTTCCTTTGCCTGCCAGCTTGTTTTCATTTTTCTCTCTCACTCGCCTCCTCTTTGTTTGTCTCGCTCAGCCTTTGATCTCTGTGTGATCCTGTGTTTCTCCAGGTGTGTCATCATCCTGCTGAATCCTCGCAAGAACAAACAGCAGCACATCTTGAACAGTTCCAGGTAAAATGACCCCTGACCTCTACCTCTGCAGCCCAAGTTAACACATCCAACCGTCTACTATGAACAGGTTATCCTAGAGGAAGTCACCTTTCTGTGTACAGTGCCAGAGAAAGGTTTACATCCACTAATTTTTGGCATTAATTACCTTATTTATTTGTGCTTGTAATGGAACTTTTCTGTTTTTTCCAATTTATTTCCTTTAAATAAATTTAGCATTTTGACGTTCTCAGAAATGTTTGTGTGAAGCAGATGAATCTGATTCTGCTCCTCCTTTTAGTTTATCCAAAGAAACTGCTTGTAACTTATAATTTATGGAGTACTTATACTTATCTAGCAACTCAAACCAGGAGCATCTACCATATATACTTCACTCAACCCAGAACAGGAATCGAACCTATTAGTTAGAGCAAAAAGATTCTAAGAAACTCCTATTAGTTTATACAGAGAAACTACTGGTGTACCTGTGTTGTTCTGCTTAGCAACCCAGAACAGGAACATTTAGTTTTATACTTCATTCAACCTAGAGCAGAAATTTGAACAAACCTAGGATCTAGAGAAGCTATTTTTCTTTTCTATTAGTTTATCCAGAGAAACTCCTATTACTTTGTAAATTATGGAATACTTTTTGTTTTTCTTTTGCATTTCTTTTATTATTTTGTCTAACTCATGTAAAGCACTTTGAATGGCATTGTTGCTGAAAATGTGCTATATAAATATAGTTGCTTTACCTTACTTCAAAGACCAGAATCGTATCATAATCAGATGTGTGTGTGTGTGTGTGCAGAAAGGCGATCACTACATTGGCATTTTCTCCCGATGGGAAATATGTCGTAACGGGAGAGGTGAGTGTTTGTCAACCTCCACATAAAAACATCAGAGAACGCAGGGTTGAGTTTTCCTGAAGATGATTCTCATGTTTTGTTTTTCCCGCTCCGTCTCCCTCAGAGCGGTCACATGCCAGCGGTTCGGGTCTGGGAGGTGTCGGAGCACGCTCAGGTCGCAGAGCTGCAGGAACATAAATATGGAGTGTCCTGCGTGGCGTTTTCTCCCAATGGGAAATACATCATCAGCGTGGGCTACCAGCACGACATGATGGTCAACGTGTGGAACTGGAAGGTACGCCTGCAGCTGGTGGGCAGGTGCCGGGGGAAACCGTTCGCTCATCCCACCTGTTGACATGTTCTCTTGTGTGTTCGTCAGAAAAACGTGGTGGTGGCAGCCAATAAGGTTTCCAGCAAAGTGACGGCCGTCTCCTTCTCATACGACAGCTCCTACTTTGTTACTGCCGGTAACCGACACGTTAAGTTCTGGTACCTGGACCATACCAAGACCTCCAAGGTTCAGTGTGAACACTATTGTCGTTTTGACCAGCTGAGAGTAGAACCAGAGAGGACTGTAGCCGTTGTCTGTGTGTCTGCAGGTGAACGCCACCGTTCCCCTGCTGGGGCGTTCAGGGCTGCTCGGAGAACTACGGAATAACTTTTTCAGCGACGTGGCATGTGGCCGCGGGCGACAGTCCTCCTCTACCTTCTGCATCACTTCCTCAGGTCTGCTGTGTGAGTTTAATGACCGAAGGCTGCTTGACAAGTGGGTGGACCTGCGGGTGAGTCCAAGGAGGTTTAAGGAATCTTAAGGATTTCAAAAATTACATTCCTGTTATTCTCTGTAGATGCACATCAGCAGTATTTGGGTTGTTTTTCTGTTCACGATTTCTTATTTTCCACCTTTTGGCTGAAAAGAAATGTGCTGTCATTACAAAAATGTCATTTGCACTAAATCTTAGCAGAGTTAGTTTCTAGAACAACATCCGAAGTATTGAGCATCACAGAGCTCTGTTCAATCCGTCATCTGGACATGGAAATATTTCAAGACATGGATGTCCATCTAACCTGACTGAAAGACAAGAACAGCATCAATCAGCCTCATGGTGACTCTGGAGCAGCTGCAGAGAAAGTCCTTAAAAAACCTGTATTGGTCGATCAATGAAAGCGTTCAAGGAGTGTAAACACTTTTCAGTGTTTCGCACAAAGTCAACCATCGTTTCCTGAGCCAATCCATCAAGTTTATCCTGCTTCTGCAGCACAGACCTTGTCCTGGCATGACATTGGCTTAACAGCAGTGTGTGTGCGTGTGTGTGTGTGTGTGTCATTGATGTGATGTGAATTTTGATCTAAAGCGAACTTCCTCTGCTTTCCCCTCTGCTTCCTGTGCAGAGAATCGACTCTGCTTGTGTAAGTCCTGTCTCACCTGGAATCACTTCCCTCAGGCTGTCATTCCTCACTCCAACATTTTCTGAACACTTTCTTCTTTTTTTTTATCCACAACCTCATACTTCATCATGAGATGCTCCACAGAGAATCCTCCTCACAGCTGCCAGCGTCACCGTTCACTCATTTTGATGCGATCCAGCGCTTGCCCAGCCAAACTGCCCAGATCAACACAAGAAAGTTCATTGTTTGTCTCCGAAGACTAACTGGGCGGAAGATATCAAAAGACCCACTTTCTTCCTCTCACCCTCATTGGTCATATCAAAGCATGCATTCATGACTGGCTCGCCAACTGAACTAAACCGACCGATGAATAAACCCGCTCTGATTACTGAGCTCTTTTGGTTCAGCATTGTCCGCCGGCTTCATCCCATTTTATCAACTGTTCTAGAGTTGTTGGCTTTTTCCCCTGCGGTCATGTAGTAAACTAAGCTGCTTCATGGAACATGTCTCTATCTCTGAGTTTCTGAGCATGTCTATCTGTCTGTGTGTCTCTAGTCGTCTCAGGCCACCTGTCTGTCTGTCACCGAGGAGTTTATCTTCTGCGGTTGTTCTGATGGGACGGTGCGAGTCTTCAGTCCCGTTAACCTGCACTTCCTCTGCTCTCTGCCGCGCCCCCACTGCCTGGGCGCTGACATCGCCTCTGTAGTGGAAGCCAGGTAAACCCACCTTAAGCTGGAACCATTAATCGATTATTGAAATAATTGTCAACTGGTTTTACTAACTGAATAATGGAAGGTCTCAGAGGTTTGTGAGAGAACATTAGAGAACATCAGTATCATGGAGACCAAAGAACGAGCAGCCGGTCAGGAAGAAAGTTCTGAAGACGTTTAAAGCAGAGTTATGATCTTCAACAACATCTCAGAGCTCTGATCAATCCATCTGAACTTGGGGCTAAAACATGACAAGTTCCATCTGCAGTTTGCCAAAAGCAATGAAGGCAACACAACAAAAAATGCATAAAACATAAACAAAAAATACATAATAGACATAAATTAATGGTTGTAACTGAAGAAAGTATGTAAAGGTTTCTTTTTCTGTAGTTAGGCTTCATAATCATGGTCTGCTTTAGTTCTCATTCATACAGGTTATTCTGAGGTCAGATGATCACTGGACAGCAACCTATTTACTTCTGTTCTTCTCATCCTCCTCTTCTTCAGTCAGCTCTTCTCCTCCAGAGAAGACTCTCGTTACCCAGACACCGTAGCTGTGACCTTCGACCCCACCAATCGCTGGCTGTCTTGCGTCTACAATGATCACAGTCTTTATGTGTGGGACGTCCAGGAGCTCCGCAGGGCAGGGAAGCTCTACTCGGCCCTCTACCACTCATCCTGTGTTTGGGGCCTCGAGGTCCGTGTTCTGTTCTTCCTCGTCTTGCTCTAATATGAGTCATAATAATAAGATGGAAACAGCTGTGTCTTTTCCTTCTGACTTTTAGTCATGATTCTGGGAATTAACTTGTACTTTGTAATAATCCTACACTATGGCATGAAGGATTTGAAACAATGAGTAGGCAGGAAAAGAACAGGAAGCAACTGAAGAGTCCAGCAACCAATGAGGAGCTGAAATACTGGAGGGCTTGATTACTGACGAGATGCAGGTGGTTGATTACAAACGGGGCACAGCTGGGAGAGAAGGCCAACAGGTAGATTGAGGGAACATGAATCAAACATTTGGAAGCTAGACTAAAGAGTTAAATTTACGTCAGTTCACACTCCATTCCAAAATAGAGTGTGAACTGTAATGCACACCTAAAGTTTTTTTGTTTTTTCCCTTCCAACTGCCCAAAAACCCTAAACAAAGATAGAAAGCAGTTAAATTTTGTGGATTACACCTCAGTCTGGTTGATGGTGATAAGTTGCTGATAAATTCTGTAGAAGAAGAAGATAAACAGCTTCACAAGTTTGGCCAAATGTGTAAAAATAGTTAATCTGCATTCAGTCAGTGCATTTAGGAGTGGAACAGCCAATGTAAAATAAATAATAAAGAAACTGACAAAAACAATAGGTTGACTGCTTTAGTCAAACATGTACAAATAAACTGTAACAAACCTTCTTTCGAATGGTTCAGAAAGAGCAATTATGAACTCTAAATATAGAACATTGTCGTGATCCTCGATCTAGAACGTTTTTCAACAACTGAACAACAAATATTAATATTGGATCTGTACATCTCTAGTTGTGACGAGATTATAAAGTTGTGTGTCATCAGCATATGTATGTTGGAATATTTTGTAGTGCTCCATAGGTTGAGTTAGAGAATACATGTGGATATTGAACACAAATGGTCCTAGAATAGAGCCTTGAGGAGCCTCATGTGATCAGCCGGGTGTAACCCATCCTGCCTCTCTGACTCCTGCAGGTTTGCACAGAGGAAGGAGGAGCAGGTGAGGCGCAGCTCCCCCCCGGCTCCTTCTTATCCTGCTCCTCTGACAACACCATCCGACTGTGGAACACCGACAGACACAATGTCCTCCACAGGAACATCCTGAGCAATGTACGTCAGCACACACACACACACACGCCTACAACCACTCCTCTGAACCACTGTTGAACATTTGCCTTCTTCCCCCATCAGGACCTGCAGAAGGTCCTTTATGTAGACAACAATATGAGCAGCCTCCTGGACATGGACAGCATCACGATAGCCGGTGCCAACTCAGAGAAGGCGGGGTCATCTGTGTCGGAAGGACAGCAGCTGGACCAGAACCGAGTGGGCATCAGGACTCTGAGAGTCAGTCCGAGTGGAAAACACCTGGCCTCTGGAGATCGCATGGGAGTCCTCAGGTAAGCACATAGTAAAAGATCTCCCAAGCTTTCATGGCTCTGTATATGTCTGGATTGATGTATGTGTGTGTCTGGACACACACATACATCAATGTGTATGTGTCCATGTGTGTCCTAGGATCCACGATCTAGAAAGCATGGAGGAGATCTTGAATGTTCAAGCTCACGACTCAGAGATTCTCTGCCTGGAGTTCTCTAAACCAGACACTGGTGAGAGTCAGAAGCCACTGCCATGAAATCTTTTCAACATTCAGTCACATTTGGCCATTTCCAGGGTGTGTTTGCTTTGATTTATATGATACATCAACACAAAGTAGTGCTTCATTTTGAAGTGGAAGCAAAATGTTAATTGGTTTTCAAGCTGATTTGAAAATATGGTGTTGAGCCCCTGGAGCTCCTGAACATAAAGACTGTGAAGCACATTCATGCAGTCAGAGCTGCAGCTTTGCTCCATTGTTGCTGCACTAGCAGAAGTGCGTCATCCAGATGCAGCTACTCAGTATGGGAGCTTTTAAATATTTGAACACAGGATAATGATTACTGTAGAAAATGCAAATATTGAAATTAACAATCCAAAGAATCAGAAATGTGAACTCAATAAAACAGCAGACATGTAATTTGATAACCTCGAATTAACATTAAAAAATCTCAACACTAAGTTCTGCTAAAAGTTCGGTACTAAAATCATTCCTACAGAAAAATGTGAAATCAAAAATAAGAGACGTTTGTTGAAATACACGTAAAAAAGGAATCATATTTATGTCATAAAATCGTATGTGTTGTGTGTGTGTCCTCCTGTGTGTGTGTGTTTATGTGTGTGTCAGGGCTCCAGCTGCTAGCCACTGCCAGTCGGGACCGTCTGATCCACGTCCTGGATGCAGCCAGAGAGTACAGCCTGGTTCAGACTCTGGATGAACACTCGTCCTCCATCACTGCCGTCAGATTTGCTGGTCAGTTGCTGGAAACTCTGGTTCTGCTGTGCACTGCCAATCCGCTGGCTTACAGAAGGCTGCTTTGCCTTCCTTGCGCAGAACATAGAGCAGTTCACCTGGATGGAAAGACTTTCAGATGTTAAGGAACAGAAAAAGAACCTTTAGTTGCAGCTCACTTCACAGCCGGTAGTCGTTAATCTAATATCAGCTGGTTCTACATGTGTGACTTTAAAAACAGAGTAGAATTGAAGATGAGTCATAACAGGGTTCCTACAGAGTCTAGAAAAACCTTGAATTTGTTTTTTTCCAGATCTGGGTAATTATGGGAAAAACATAAGGATTCTTCCTTCTTTATTTCTTCATTCCTTTCTTTCTTTTTTGTTTCTTAATTTGTCTATTCATTTATTTTTGTCCTCCCTCCATTATTTCCTTATAATGGTTGCTTCCTCCCTCATGCACTTCTTTCTTTTCCTTTCTTCCTTAAGTCCTAAAATCAGGTCAGTTAGCTTTGGTTTTTCTTTTCATCCTTCCTTGTTTCATTTTTTCCTCCTTTGTTTATTTGTGTCCTTCTTGGTTTTCTATTTGCTGTAGAAGGATCTGAGATAAATTATTTAATTATAAAAGAAAAGGACAGAAAGCTGAAGCTCTAGAATTTGTTCTAAAGCTGATCATACTGTTAGAATCTGACCCTGGCCTGTCTGCCTGTGATCTCTGCTGTGGATTTTAACTTCTCCTCTTCATCATCCCACCAGCCAACGAGGGGAAGGTGTGGATGATCAGCTGTGGAGCCGATAAGAGCGTCTACTTTCGCACAGCTCAGCAGGTAGGAGCCGGATTACTTACCAGCAAAGAATCACTGGATGATGTTGGAAAATAAAAACCAGAGAAGGAAAACTGTTAATATTCCAAAATAAAAGAGTTCATCTGCAGATCAGTGATAATCATATGATTTTCCCTTTCTGTCTTTCTCAGATGGGAGAGGGTTTGGAGTTCACCCGCACGCATCATGTTGTTAGGAAGACCACTCTGTACGACATGGACGTGGAACCAACCAGGAAGTACGCAGCAGTGGGCTGTCAGGACCGCAAAATCAGGTAGATCCCTACTCTGCTACGTTTAGACCTCAGGGCCTAAAACTGTGACGTACATGTTGATGTTTCAGTCTCCACACGACAGATATGATGAGGGAAAACCTTCAGATAAGAAACATTCTTAATCTTGTTTGTTACGCCCAGTCGTTTGAAAAAACGGATTCACTGGGACGGAAAAGGAAACGAGACTTTGTTTGTTTTTGTTTTTATTGAAGTTACACAGGAATTTCAGTTGTACAGTAGCATTACACAGTGACACTTCATTAACCAGTGGCTACTAATATTTGCTGAAGTCATGTTCAACAGATTCTAGATATATCAAAATAAATAAATGCATAAAATTAGTGCATTAACACTTAATTTAACTTTATAAAAACCCGTCACATGTTGTGAAAAAAGCCTAACTTCCACCATCAAACCCGTTTTTTCCAGCTCATGTTCAAAAGAGAAGCCCTGTTGTGGGAAAACCTGCTCAATCTGCCAACACGGCCATTCAGTGTTTTTTTTTTTGTTGTTCTTTGGCAGTGTTACAGCGCCACCAATTGGTCTGGCATACCTACTGCACCATTTTCTGCAGCTTTGCAGAAAATGGGAAAGACAGAAAGAGGAGAGAGGAACCAAATAAATAAATAGACAAATTAAGAAAGAAATAAGAAAGAAAGGAATGAAGAAATAAAGAAGGAAGAATCCTTATGTTTTTCCCATAATTACCCAGATCTGGAAAACAACAAATTCAAGGTTTTTCTAGACTCTGTAGAAACCCTGTTATGGTGAAGAATATGACTCATTTTCAATTCTACTGGCCTGTGAAAACACATTTGTTCTTAATGGTTTATAAAAATGTACCGTGCTCGTCTCTGTGTGTCCTGGGCCTTCGTCTTCAGATATGTGAGCTGATGATGATGATGATTTTTTTTGTGCTTCATCTCTGCAGAATCTTTAACATCGGAAGCGCCAAACAAAAGAAGGTGTATAAAGGTTCTCAGGGCGAGGATGGGACTGTTATTAAGGTAATTAGATGCTAGTTGCCATGGTGATGTTTTAAAGAAACACTCGGTCATCCCCTTCTTCTTCTTCTTCAGGTACAGATCGACCCATCAGGGCTTTACATCGCCACTTCCTGTTCAGACAAGAATGTCTCCATCTTTGATTTCTTTTCTGGAGAATGTGTGGCCACCATGTTTGGTCACTCAGGTCAGTGGACTGTGTGCGTTATCCTCCATGTTGTTTCTATGTTACCTTTGTTAATACATCCCTGAAATCAGAGCAAAGCCGTTTCTTATAGTGACTCTGGTTCCTGTCTGCGTTTCAGAGATCGTAACGGGGCTGAAGTTCAGCAGTGACTGCAGACACCTGATCACCGTATCAGGAGACAGGTACCACTCATATTTTGCTATGAAAATATTAAGTCGTCTGAACTGTTTCTGAACTTTTTTCATATTTTGTCACTTGACCACAAACTTCAATGTCAACGCAAACTAGTGCAGAACTCTGAAGAGGAAAGAAAAATGTCGTAGAGCGTTCAAAACTTTTCCCACATATACAAATCTTAAAAGTATTGCATATGTTTCTATTTATTCCACTTTATTCTGATGCCCCTGAATGAAATCTAGAGCTCGCCGAGGTGTCTGGTCCTTTACGTTCGTCATCAACATCTGCACTGATCCATGTGTGTTTGTTAATGCAGCTGTATCTTCGTGTGGCGTCTGAACCCGGAGTTGACCATCAGGATGAGGCAGCGGCTCGCTGACCTTCGACCTCCCAGCACCGTTCCTAACTCCCTCAGTGCATCTGAGCAGAAGGCTGTAAAGCCCAGGTAAGACAGGACCTGCTTTGATCAATCGAGTTCAGTCAATCAGGTTTATTTGTGTAGCACGTTTCAGCAACAGAGCAGCTCACATCATAAAAACACAAGAATAAGAAGTCATAAAAACAACATGCAGTCAACAATTGAGAAAGAAGTAACAGATATTACATTTTGATGAATGCCATCATCAAAATCATCAACATACATGGAGTATGTTGGTCAATATTCCATATATTATGGTTCAAAAGCTGCTCTAAACAGGTGAGTTTTTAGTCTGGGTTTAACGGAACTCAGTTTTTCAGCTGTTTTGTAGTTTTCTGGAAGGTTGTTCCAGATTTGTGTTGCATAGAAGCTGAATGCTGCTTCTCCGTGTTTGGTTCTGGATGAGATTAACCTGATGAGAATCAACAAAATAAAAAAGTTTAAGTTTGCCTTCAACAAACTTAAACTTTTATTTAAGTTTGTTGAAGGCAAACTTAAATAAAGTTTGCCTTCAACAGAAACTTTATTTAAAGAAAGAATGAACGGTTCTAGTCGTCAGAGTTAAGATTTGATTTGCATGCGTTGAACATGTTGCAGTGTGCTGATGTGGTGTTGTGTGTTGTCTGTCTGTGCAGCGGGGCCACGCCCAGTCCTTGTGTGGTCAACCTGTCCTCTGATAGTGACACAGAGGAGGAAGAGGGAGGGATCACCACAGACAGCCCGGAGGATGCTGCAGGTCAGGCACTGCCGTTATCTTCATATTAGACTTGTTATCAACACAACCTTTAACCTTAAAGTAGTCAAGTAATCTCAACTTTTTATATTTATGTGTTTTTCTCTTTCAGAAGTATCTGATGAGATGCACAGCAGAGAGATCAGGAATGTAAGTGATTTTTTAGTTTAATATTCCATGTTTAGTTACATCAAATAGATAGAAAAACTTGCACCATTTTATGCAGAAAACGCCTAAAAACAACTAAAACTGATCTAAAAAATCATTTAAAAATGACCAGTAAGTTCCCATCGCAGGTTTCTTTCTGATATTTGATTTCAAACATTTCCTTTTAAGAGCCGCTGCTTTCGAGATAATTTGCCAGCCTTCCTGCTGTGAGCAGTCTTGTAGCAATTTTTTTATCTGATTAAAAGAATCGGAATAATCTGTAGAATAATCGGTTTCAAAAATAAAAGATTATATTTTTGAGTCGGTTGCTGGTCAGGACTGCTGAAAATTGGCACATTTTTCCAGCTGATTTTTTATCACATCTTCTCCTATAATGACAACAACTTACAGCAGACTAGAAACTCTGTAGACACCATGTGCTCTGACTCATCAGGAGACGTCCGATGCTCCACTCCCTCGCCGCCGCTGGTCAAGGAGGACAGCGAGCGCTGATGGTGCCCTGATGGTGAAATCCATGTTAGACCTGAGGCTGCTGGACTCATACTGCCTGGAAGGTCAGGAGGAGCAGGAGGAAGTAAGGCACACACCACATGGCTGAAGGCTTTATGTTGAAAACAAACTTCCTTCAATGTGACACTATTGTTACATTTTTACACTTGATCCTGTCCAATCAGGAGAGGGCCTGGGCCTACGCTGACGACTCGATCAGGAGGCAGGATGTGGAGCCGACGATTCATCGGAACAGTGATGAGCTGCAGAGTACAGTTAGTCTTCTAGTCCCCTCTGTGAGGGTGAGAAGCTCTTGATTTCAGCCGAATTCAGTAATGCTTTACCTGGAGGATGTTGATTGGAATCCTAAAAAACAGCCAAACTCTTTATGGCCAATGCCAAACAGCTTTTGGTGGAGGCAGTATGATGATGTGGGGCAGCATCTCCCTCACTGAAAACAAACAAGGCTTGTTAACTTTGAGGTATTCTCAATCCAGAGAGATATGAGGAAGAAATTCTGCAGCCAGCAGCTATCCCATGTCTCCACTCTTAGGGACTAATCTTTATCCTCCAGGATTTTTCACCACAGACTATCTGCACAATTTAAGAGTGAAGAGTACAACCTAATACCAGCACTGTGTCTAGCTGAATTTCTATTGTGTGTCTCATAAAGGAAGTCCAAAGCCAGTTCAGGTTGTCATCCTTGAATAGGACAGTTTTATGTTGTTAGATGGTCAGACAGTGGGATTGACACAAAATCCACATTCAGACTCCAAAATCAATCTGGTGTTCCAGATCGCCTCCAAATGTGTCCTGCTGAAAGGACTAGTTGTTCTAAGTCACTAATGGCTTTACTTTGGTGTTTTGCACTATACATTCTGTAAAATAAAAGCTAGTAGTGAAACGTGAGACAATAATGAGTCTATGTATTTTATAGGTGATATTTTGTGTTTCTATCTATTTAGGAAGATGATGAAGTGAAGATCAATCAGAGGCCAGACTACTTTCTGCTGTCCCTTCAAAGCCTCGACAGAGAGGACCCAGTTCTCTTCCCTGACAAATGGGAGGACAGAATAAGCCTGGTGGGAAGGTAACACACTTCATGGTTTATACAGAGCCCCGCTAAAGTATTCACACTCTTAGCTTTTTTATTTTTGAACCAGTATCTGGCGGACAGTAGCATATTCTAAAATTGCCAACAACCTCTTCATGCAACATATTATATTGCTCCAGATTTACTGCATGTGTCTCTGCTACACACTTCACCGGCAGAGTACGGCTGTAACTGACCATCCATACTTAGAGCACAGACATCTGTGCTTCAAAAACTGCCATCGGACTTGTATATGTTTTTTTTCCTCTTCATTTCACATGTTTTGACTAATGCAAGTTATCTTCCGAAGTGACATATAGTCTGGAAAATACTGTATTAGAAATAGAGCTGAAAAACATGTGCTGCATATGTAATCATTTTCGAGCTAGATTCAAACAGATATCAAGAGGACTGGTTGTCCTTGGATAGCCTTTTGGAAGTTTCATGAATAGTTTTAAAATGAAAGCTGACAAACAAAGATTTTTGTTGAATAATTGTTTGACACCAGCTTTAAGTTTGGAGGAGTTGGCGGTTACTCTTCATCATCAACAGAATGATTCACAGCATTTCCTAAAGTCCAGCACAGATACTTTTCCACTCTGAGTACAGATCAGCTTCTAAACACCTCCATACAACCTGTCAGTGACTTCCAGGTGAAGGAGGCGTGTCCCTCTGCTCCACATGGCCGGCAGGACAAACCCAGTCCGGACAGCGGCTGCTCCCTCAGATTCAGCTCCGCCTTGTCCAGTCCGGAGAGACCAGCTGCAGACGGTATGGAAAGGTGTTATACAGCGATATCTTGCTGAGATCATTTGTCAGCCGTTTGTGATTCTGTTTCCTTCCTTTGATCTCACTAGATACGGAGCGTACAGAACCTCTCAGTGTGGATGGGAACTCCTCAGAGCTGGAGATGGAAGAGGACGAAGACGAGGAAAGACAAGAGAGCCGAGAGGACGGGATGCCTCAGGCAGTCCCTCAGACTCCAGACCAGGAGGCTTTCCTGAAGGAGCACTTTGTTACACTGGCTGAGCTGTCTGCTTCAGGTACAGCATGACACTCTAGAACCTGGGATGATCACTAGCTGCGTTTCCATGGACCTTAAATTTGCATGTTTTTTTAAAAAAGGCTTTTGGGCTAGTATGAGTTGGTTTTTCAGCCATATCAAAATTGATTTTGCAAAACTGCAATGGAAACACTTTTTTTTGCATCGCATGAGTCATGTGATCAACAACCAGATGTTACTACTGGCACAAATAACAAAGAAGGCAGCAGGAAGTAGTAGGAGTGTCATGGTACTGCATGTTTTTTAATGACTTACTGTGTAAACAAACTTATTCACGTGTGATTTTAATTCTTTTAATTCTGGAAACACTGCAACTGCGAAATTGTATTTTTTCAACATTAGCAGAATATCAACAAAGTTTTGCACATATTTGTAATGGAAACATTGATAATATGATGTTAGAAACTGTTGAACTCAGCATTCCATCTCCTCCACATAAAACCTCTTGTTTTCCCATTGTTTCCTTTCACACATTGTTGACCTTCATCCTGCTGTTCCTCACAGTGCTTAAAGGGCTGGAATAAATGCAAAACATGTTCCTTTCAACAGTTGTACAACAATCTGCCTTCTGGGTCTCAGCAGGTCATGTGAAATGTTTGTGTTACCAGGTGAACCAAACAGGACGTGTCACAGCTCCAGTGAGAGTCTCAGCATCTCCTCAAGGTTCCTCTCCCAGAACTTCTGTGGAAGGTAAAACATGTCTGATCATCATCACACAAGACTTACAGAGCCTTCTGAAAGTATTCACGCTGCTTAAACTGTATAACCACCAACTTCATAAGACAGACAGTCAGACAGATAGCTGGATAGACAGAAACTTTATTAATTGTGAAGTAGAAGGAAAAAGATTCCTGGCTTTTAGATTCATTTAGAGTGCATTCACACCATCCCTTTTTAGTCCACTTTAATGGAACTTCAGTCCCTTTGCCTAGAAAGTCTGGTTTGTTTGGGGAGGTGTGAACACGTAATCAAACTCTGATCCATCTTTAAACCTTGGCCTTTGTTCGGTTGAAGTGAACAGTAGTGTGGTTTGAATGCACATGTGAACACCAAGCGGATCAGAGACCACTTCAAAAACAGAAAGTGCACTATAGCACAAAGTATTCTGGGTAAATATAACCAAAATAAACTCATTAGTCCAGTGCTAGTGGAATAAATGGCATCTTTTTTCAAAGACAAAAATGTAATCATTCCAACAGCTAAAACCTGATGCCACTCCATTTTTGTTTCCATCTCGAGGAGAAAGCTTTTTTGTTGTTACCTTCCATGGTTCTTGGTTCAGCGCCTCCACAGACAAGAGGGGGAACGGGTTTTTCAATGGTTTTGGCTCATTTCACAGTGCAGTGAAAGTGAACCACACCAGTTAAAGATGTAACAAATGTTGCAACTTTGGTCCGCAATCAAACCTAGTCTACCAAACTATTGAAAAACAAGTTTTCACAAGTTTTTTTGTGTGTGGTTTCGGGGATTGACGGTCTGACGGGACAACTCTCCCACTTCTCCGCTGTCTGACCGTGGAATTTGCTGCATTCCCACTGAGCATCATGCTAAAGCTATGGGAGCTTTGGCTATGGCGCCGCACAATCATCCTCCAATTACTGTGTGTTATGTTCTTCTTCATAGCAGTGGGAACATCGGGTTGTTGATCATGTGACCCGTCTGATGCAAAAAAGTGTTTCCACTGCAATTTTGATGCCGCAGAAAAACCACCTCATTCGAGTGGCAAAGCATTTTTTCAAAAAAACTAAATGAAACTGATGTGGTTTTATTAAGTGAATTCATTTTTGAAATGTCAAATTATGCAATTATGTAGTCAACGGAAACGCAGCAACACACACACAAAGACACTGTAGAGGATTTCTGTACACTGACCCTTATCTGTGCTCCTCAGTCGGACTGACTTTCCTCCCCCAATGTGGAGCTCCCATGGAGGGGTGGGAGAGGTGAAGGCCAGGCCCCTGGTCTCTGAAGTGCGACCCCTGGTAGAAGGGATCCAGAGCCGGACACAGGACAGTCAGGAGTCATCGGACCAGCAGGAGACCTCAAAGACTCACCAGGACCAATCACAGCTTCCTCATGCACACAGTCCGAGTCTGCTCCAGGGGGACGGAGCAGGCACCAGCAGCCTAACCAATCCCTCCACCAAGACTCCGTCACAGAAGGAGAAGGTCCAAAGCTCGGTCGAACCCAGAGGGAAGCAAGGCCTGGTGGTCCCTTCAGTTGCCTCCCACCTGACCTCAGGGCTCAAGAAGGCCCAGTCAGTCCACAGCCTGCTGATCAGCACAGGTAACCCTCTTACCCCCACCATCAGCAGCCCACCCTTCTCCATGCCTCTACAGCTGATCCTCTCTGTTCTCTTTCTTCATCAGGAGACTCTCTGGACTCCCAGCTGGGCTCTGGTCCGTCCAGAGATGCCCCCCCTCAGCGTCCCACCACTCTCCCCTCGTCCCCTAGGAAGCCCTCGTCCACAGCACAGTGGACTCTAAAGGTCAGCTCCAGCTCCCCCCGGTCCCCCCAGCAGGAGAGCGCCACGGCAACGCCCAGGAAGTCTTCCTCTCCTTCTCTGGCATCATCGGCACCTCGCTCCTACATGAGCCCCACTGCCAGCTCCATGGCTAAGATGTCCCGCTCCGTCTCCATTGGTGACAACCTCCACATCTCTGAGCCTGCTGAGGATGTTGCCATGGCGTCCGGCTCAGCAGCGTCTCAGCTCAAAGAGACAGCATCCTACCCGCCTCTCGTTGCCGTGGTGCACTCCAACGCCTCTCTGGCAACTCCCCAACATGCTGCCATTGTGCCTGTTGTCGCCTCTTCCTCTTCCTCATTGCCTCTGTCAGCGGGTAGCTATGGTAACAGAGCAGGCCCTTCTTCCCGGATCCTCCAGGCTCGTGTCCCAGGCAGCAGCCGGCCACTTCCGGACAAAATCTCCCTGGACTCCTTCTCCCCTTCCTCCAAGCCTGCAGGCTCCGCCTCCTCCGAGCCGTC
This sequence comes from Girardinus metallicus, assembly GCA_903067095.1. Taxonomy (NCBI): domain Eukaryota; kingdom Metazoa; phylum Chordata; class Actinopteri; order Cyprinodontiformes; family Poeciliidae; genus Girardinus; species Girardinus metallicus. The sequence goes on from CAEGAE010097969.1 coordinate 40,415, forward strand.
GCCCCTAATGTCAGTTTGTCCTGTGGGTCTGCCCCGACAGGAGGACACTCTGACTCGTGCAGGTACCAGTGGAGACGCCATAGACGATCCAGGTTTGGCCTTCCTTCTCATCCTCTTTTACTTCATCACTTCATCCTGTCATGTCTCTGGCTCCGCCCCTCCTCCTCTCCCTCTGCAACGGGTGAGATGTGTCTCCTGTTGGCCTTTTAGCTGTTTCCCTTTTTTTCCCTTCTTCTCTGCTGCCTCCCTCCACTTGTATGAGAGTGTATTTCTGTGAACAACATACAGTCACGTGAAAAAATTAGGTCACCGTATCACAGCCTGTGTGTTTTCTGACATATGTAGGCATGAATGTCCTGTTTGTCGACATGTTTAGACCTCAGACATTACCATAATATCTGGAGTATCGAGCACCACAGTCACTGCAGCATTTGCCCTACCGTCGTTCAGTACCGCAAGATAAAGTTATGAGCTGTTTCCGTTGCTATGTGGTCGCTCTCCACTGGGTTTATAACTGATGCATTGAACACATTTTCTCCCAAAAATTAAGACGATTGGACATGATTTTTTCCCCTGACTGTAGTTGCTGCTGTGCTGTGTGTTTATTGTCTGTCCATAAAGTGAAGGTGGAAGTGAGCTAACCTGTTGCTGCTCCTCTTACAGATCAGGCGGTCAGCCTGGAGACATGCAAGGCTCTGACCAGTGAGCTGCAGAGATGCTTCAAGAGAGCAACACATCTGTACAGGAAGGTGATGATCATATGTAGCTCAGACTGTCTGCTTTCCTCTGCTAGTCCTGCTGCAGCTCATTGTCAACTTACATTATTTTGTCGTCTTAATTGCAGCCTTCCTGTGTTTGAAAGTCTCTCAAACACAGTTTGATTTTAAAAAGTCCTTATTGCTCAAAAAATGATAAAAGAAACAAATGGCTGAGTGCCGATTTATTATCAACTATCAAAGTCTTGCTCTCTATTCCCATGAATGAATCATAGCCGTTTGTTGACATGGTGTAAAATAGAGTTTGGCTGTTTACAGAAAATAGCTAAATTGAAGTCTTTTTTAAAAATAATAATATTGTACATAAGGAAGAGTTTTGTGAATGTGACCCTCTCTTGCTTTTTACGTTGCATTTGCAGCTGATGGTCAGTAGTTGATAGTGTATTTTATGATGCATTAGTGTCCACTTCAGTGTGCATTTATAACATAAAAATCCACAAGAAGCACAAGAAGTCATCATCAGGGTTGATCAAGCTGAAAATCTGATTTCAGTCACCAGCTCTTCTGATTTTTTTCTGGGCTTGCATCAATAAATCAGCCCTGATTTCCTTCATTTTAGGAGATCAGTGATCAGCTGATACATACATGTGAAGCCCATCTTTTCCCCCGATCTTATCTGCCTCAGCAAAGGTGTAAATATCAGCCACTGTCCTCTTCTGCTCTGCAGTGAGAGGTGTGACTGACAGACCCAGGTCATTGTTGCCAACTCAGCGACTTTCTTGCTCCATTTAGCGACATTCAGACAAAAATAAAATCACTGTCGTGCAAAATTGACAGTGATTTTGGCCGACAGTGCGAAGATTTTGGTAGTGATTTAATATTTTTAAAGATTACTTTAAAAAGTCTGATTACTTTTAAAGTCTGTAATCAGAAGACTGCTGTTGGTGAACCCTTAAGTTTTTCCACTTATAACATGGAAAAAATATCTTATTATAAGTGAAATAATCTGCCAGTGGAATTATTAGTTTTCTTTTATCAATTTTACAGAATTAATCACTTAACCCTTTCATGCATAGTGGTCACTACAGTGGACAGCTATCTAAAAGCCATTTTTTTGTGCTTCTTGTGGATTTTTATGTTATAAATGCACACTGACCCCTGAAGTGGACACTAATGCATCATAAAATACACTACCAACTACTGACCATCAGCTGCAAATGTAAGAAATTATTTTTGTTAAATCCAATATGGCCGACAGACAAAGCAGCCTGCCAACCGACCCTGTCCCTCCTACTGTAGACGACTCTTGCAGTTAAAAAAAATATTGTGACATCAGATAACCCCTAAAGGACAACACTACTGATGTATTTTTCAAATAACAACTTTGTATTTGGAGAAAATTACAATTGATTGCTTAAAAAAATTAAATAAAAAATACTTTCTTTTTATAAAAAATTTTTTCCTACCTTTTTTTTATGCCTTAGGAAAATCAACAAAAAATGCTGAAAAAAATCCTGACAGAAAGGATCATAATTCATACATGAAAGGGTTAAAACAAGCTTCTACATTTTGCTGAAATGTTACTTGTAATTTTGCTTTGTCTTATTTCAAGGGAACTGAGATATTTGCACTAGAAACTAGACCATAAATAAGGTTTTGTGTTTTTGCGCTGTTTAATACATTAACATGTAGATTGTTGTTCCAGGTAAGCGGCTCCTCAGCTGATGACTCCTCCCCTAGCCAGTGTCAGATGTCTCTCCTCCTATCAGAGGCCTTCCAGGCCATGAGGGCGGAGCTGGACTCTCTCCCTCTGGGCTCGCCCAGCATGCTGGGACTGGAGGGGAGCCTGGGGGGTGTGGGGGAGGTGAAGACGGCGGCTCTACTTGAGGAGTACTCACTGCTCCTCCTGCAGGCCGTCAACAGGAAGATCAACACCTCCACCTGAGCTGCTTCCACTCCACACATTAAACTCAAATTTCTTTTCTCTCCCTACTTTTGAATATCTTGCTTTTGTGTTTTTTAATTCTTCCTAGTCTGACACTGTTCAGTGAACCTTACAGCTGCAGCCTCACTCACCACTTCACCTCCTCATTTCTCCTGCGCTCAGTTTTTTTCCTGAACATTCAGTGTGTTTTTGTCACACAGGAAGCACACCGGGGGCCAACGTGGGGCTCAGTTTTTGCACTTGTTTACACGTCGACCAGAGGAGACGGGACCTGAAGGACTCTCTCTCTGCTTTGTGAATTACAACTCTACCTCCTGATCTCCAGCTGCCCCCAGAAACAGTGTCAAACTATCTTTTGGACGCATTTTTAGATTGTCGTTTTTGTTTTATTACCAGGACCTTTAAAGTCTGTCTGAAGCTCTTGCAGACGATTGCTCACTGTAAAATGAAAACCAGCGATCAAAGAGCAATACTTTGTCTAGACTTGATTGATGTAAATGTTCCTGCATCTGCATGGTTCCTGAAGCGATCAAATAACACTTTGTATTTATTGGTGAGCTGTTACACTACTGACTCCGGCCCAAAGAGACCGGAGTGTTTTTAAAAGTCTTAAGGTGGAAGTCCTGATCTGAGCCTTAACGCACCTTCGTTCACCTTTTATGGCAAACGCTACGGGGCTTTGCCGGGTCAGAGCTGGGGAACTTTGTTCACAGAGACGTCAGAGTCCTGTTTCCTGTTGTTTTTTTGTCACGTTTAATAAAAGTTTCACATTTTACTCTGATCTTCTCTTTCTTTCTTGTTTTTTTTTACTCTTAGCTCTTTACTTTGACTGTGCCACAACACAAACATACCAAAAATCGTGATTGCTCACTTTTTTCTTGTTAGATTGCATCCTCATTCTTTCAAATAAACACAAAAACAGCTCTACGTATCAAAGTCAAAGCACATCTTCAGAAATGTATAAAATTGGTAAATGGAGTTATCTCATTGATTTATTTTTTTGAATATGAAACCAGTTAAAATATTAAGACAATATCCATCCATCCATTTTCTGTACATCCTTGTCCCTAGTGATGTCAGGAGGGGTGCTGGTGTCTCCAGCGAACATTTCCAGGTGAGAGGCGGGGTCACCCTGGACAGGTCACCAGCCTGTTGCAGGGCAACACAGGAGAAACAACCATTCACACACACTTAAGGAGAATTTAGAGAGAGAGGCCAGTTAACCTGACAGTCATGTTTGTGGACTGTGGGAGGAAGCCGGAGCACCCGGAGAGAACCCACCATGCACAGGGAGAACATGCAAACTCAGTGCAGAAAGACCCCGGAACCTTCTTGCTGCAAGGCAACATGCTACCAACTGCACCACTATGCAGCCCATCAAGACAATACAAATAAACAAAATGCAGTTTTAAATGAAAGTGCTTATTAAACAATGTCGATGAAAACCAAACCATTGATTTGTTCTAAGCATCTGTTCAGTTCTTGGATGGGCTGTGAGGGGAGCTCAAGTCCAGTCCTCCAGAGCTGCCACCCTGCAACTTTCAGATGCTTCCCTGCTCCAACACACTGGAATCAAATGAAAGGCCCGTTACCAGGCCTGTTCAGAGCTGATCCCGGTCTGTTGGAGTAAGGATGCTTCTAAAAGTTGCAGGATGGTAGCTCTCGAGGACTGGACTTGAGCCCCCTGGTTTAGAGTCACCTGGTGACATCATAATGTTTAGCTGTGGATCATCTGCGTAGTTATGGTTACTTGTGTTTGAGCTTACAGAAGCATTAAGTATTAAATAGTCGGGGTCCCAAGATTGAACCTTGAGGTCCCCATAAGTGATTTTTCTGTCCTCTGCCATGAGACGTGACCTGTTGACATAAAGGAGTCAATAGGTAAGATTCAAACCAGTCAAGTACTGGACTAGAAAATCCAACCCAGCGCTATGGCGACTTTATTAAAATGTCAGAATCAAATGCTGTCACATTATTTTAAATGGACTGAACTTATATAGCGCTTTATCCGATCATTTCTGACCACTCAAAGCGCTTTACACTAGAGTCACATTCACCCATTCGCTCTCACAAACACTCACACATTCATACACCGATACACAGATCGGTAGGCAATGTGGGGTTAAGTGCCTTGCCCAAAGGCACATCGACATGGGGCAGGAGGAAGCTGGAATTGAACCTACAACCTCCCGATCATAAGACAACTACTCTTCCCACAGAGCCACAGTCG